>JALIZH010016020.1:0-128765 GCA_030522465.1 Rhipicephalus appendiculatus
GCACTTGAACTGTATTATTTTCGTTTTCCGGGTAACAAGCGTTTCTTATTTATGTATTTTCGACATTCGTACGTAGTCATTACCGAACGAAGGTTAGAGAATGCTGATACCCTTGACCGTACTGACCAGTGTCATGTATAGTGACGGCGTCGCTCGAAAACCATAGTGCAGCAATTCAGGGAGTATGAAGAGGATTATTCGAGAAAAAAAAGTATATATATGTTTGTATTACTGGTAACTTACGCATTTTTAAAGAGATGGGGCTTCGAGGACTCTCTAAATAAGATTTTTTCTTCAATCTCTGCCTTCATAGGGTGCATTAAATGCAGATAAATCATTTGCTTATTACTTGCTCTTCCTACACTAACAAAACAACACAACTTATTGTGCTCCTCTCCTTCAAGTTTTCATTCCCATAGCCCACCAAACGCTCTTTACTTCTAACTAATCAGTTATCTGCAGTAGCCCTATCGGTCAGACCATCATGTTGCACAGCTCTTGTAAAACTATTCGGACATGCCTAATTCAGCGCGATAGGCCAGTCATCTTCTGCTATCGCAATAATTATCATTTATCACGGAACAAACACGCCTTCAAGAGCAAGTTTCTCGACATAAAGTTAACCGCGACATCATCGGCATTCTGGAAAACCGATGTTGCTAATCTAATCTGTGAAAGTGTTTCTCATTGTGTACTATCACGATTAAAAAAAAAAAAGCGAGAAGTGGGACACCTATGCGCACTACCACAGCGCATTTCCTTTCAAGTGGTTTGAGCCTGGATGACAATAAGAGCCCATCTAGTCATCCATGATACAGTCAAGGACTACTTTAGCATCAAAATGGATAAAACCAGTGGAAAACACGAGACACATGAACAGAAAACGTCGGGACAGGCTGGCACTTACAGCCTTTCAAGTGTGCTTTTTGATGAGCTCTAAGTGACAGCCTGTCCCGTTGTTTTCTTTTGCACGGTGCGTTGTGTTTGCCGTTCGCTATAATTCGTAAGGACAATGTACCAACAGGCACAGTCAAACGACTTTGTACCAATCTAGTATTATTTATTGCCACAAAGGTCAGAGAGTGAACAAAAATCGCGCCGCTTTGTTTGCGTTTCTATCGTACCAACCTGCACATCTGAGCTCCCGGAATTTTGTACTAAAGCAAAGTCACGCAATTCCGCTATAAGCGCTAGTAGACAATTATAACAGAACAGAACAGTTTTCCATTGAGGGACTACAGTAGGTATTATCCGGATGAGCACTGTGAGCTAAGTGGCTGCGAGACATTCTCGTCAAGCGCAAATCTTCCAAAAAATAGAGCTTTCATAGAAATCGATCGAAAAACATTCCTATGCGACAATCGGCGTTCACGAATGAGGAAGTCATTAGGGATGGGGCTCGTTTCACCGGCGGCAAGAAATGAACATGAAGTACTCGCACTGGCTGCGTATTGGAAGAGCGTGAAGGACTACAAAAATAAATGAGGGCTTAATTTTAGTGCGCAGATTACAGAGCGCATAAAGAACATGTGTTTGTGTTTGAGAGAAGGCTGTCACAGTCAACACAGCGTACTAACGATGGGAATGTCCATGTGTCCGCTTAATAAGGCCGCTCACCTCCCTTTGTGCCGGACAGTCATTGTCTTACGGCGGGGTCGACGGAAAGCTTAACACTAAAGCACCGATCAATCAGGGCAGGAAACCCCGGAGGCTATGTCGAATGGGAAAAGACTCGGATCGGGACTTTGGAAATGAGGTCTGACTTCCTGGAACCCGTATTACATGGGAGAGGGCCGAACGAACGCCTCCGAAGGTGCGGGAGCAAATAATTCTCATATGGGAACTATCGACCCGTACAAAGTGTCGTTTCCTAAAGCGACGTCCGTATTCCTCGTCGCGGCACTGTGGAACCATTAAGAACGGGAACGAAGGCACTGAAGGTATTCAGGTATTTTGGCGCTACACTATCATAAATGCACGTGCCGACCAAATTATGAACAGACTGTTAGAGTGAGCATGAGTAAGTCTGAAATCACGAGATTAGTAATCCAAGCAGAACAGATACACTGTATCGGTGAAATTTGTATGAGCCAAACACCACTGTCGTTGTGTAAAAAGAAATTAGACTACTTGCGCATGTGCTAAGGCCTGTCTTGATGCCGTGATAAATGGTTCTCATCCCCTGGCCGTATCGATCAGCCGTCTTGTAAATAATGTAGACAATGTACATGCTACTTCGCTAGCTAAATTTTCTTAACTTCATCGGGAAGCGAGGAACATACTTGGAATAAATTATTGCCCTGGGTACGAATGTCTACAATTATTAGAATTATTTTACTGAGCCCTCCTCTCCGCTTTACTTGCCCAGACCTGAAGTTTGCTCAAACGCTGCTACCGACGGCAACACCAAAATTTTCGCGAAACGATCCCTTTAACGCTATCGCTTTGAAGAAACCAGGCATACAAACGCAAGACTCTACCGAAAAGTCTGCCATTTCTTCTTGCTCGTTTAATCGAAAGCTTACGAAGGCGAGTGATCTCGAAACCGAAAAGCTTATGCCTCTTCAACTCATTGGTAAAAAAAAAAAAAAAAAAAAAAAAAAAAAAAAAAAAAAAAAAAAAAAAGCTGAGGTGACCTCGTGCCTCCTCCACAACCAAAAAAAAAAAAAAGAAAAGAGAAAAAATTCTTCAGCTCATCGTGACGCCAAGTTTTTACGCAGAGGATTTGTGTTATTTTTTACAGCCACCCAGAAGAAACTGCCAAACCGACGTGCTTCCTCGAGAGTCTCGTTATATTATACTTAGGTGTTTTTATAGCCCCTCAGATTACACTCTTGTGGACTCCTTAGAAACGATGAAACGGCAGAAGAAGCCCCAGTGGTTCACTACTAAGTGAACGAGGCTTCTTGAAAGTATCCGGCTATTTTCATGGAAGCCTCGAAGATGTTCATTGGGCAGAAGCGGAAAGTTCAACATAAAAAAAAGTGCATTGTATCTCGGTTGCAAGAAAGTTGGGAAAAATGACCGTAGTCTCGCCTGTACTTCCAAATATTTCTTTTAGTCAAGCGGAGCCTGACGAGCATTCGGAGAACTTTTACTTGAGGCAGGGGAGACGTCTTTGCGAAAACGGTTGTTCTTAGGAAACCTCTGACGCAGACGGCTTCAGAACGTCTCGGAAGCAACGTGCATAATGAAGCTAACTTCCCGTGTGCCTGGCAGAGCTACCGCTGGCATTAGGCAAGTTGAGACAGTTGCAAGCCTCCCCTCCACCCCGTTCCCCACTCAAGCATTGCACGAACAGCTAGCATTCGCTCTCGCAAGGAATTAGGAAATGTGAGGGGCGGTGGGACTCAGTTTCTGCTTACATTCGATGTCTTGTAGGCATTTTCTTTTGCACGCACATCCGGCTGCATCAGGAACTCGTCCTAACGCGCATGCCTTTGCTTTTACGTCTTTTTAGTATCCACGTGCACTCTTTAGAAAATATTCAAACCACAATCATATTCAGGTACTTGGCTTAGTAAACGAATGAATTGGAATTTGACAAGAATATTCTCTTTATGTGCGTGTTATTGACGACGTGCTCTTATGTATAGGAGAGAGATGATAAACTTATCTTTTTGGACAACTTTTGGCCACATAATTGTGGATTCCGGTGTCCGCTTAATATGATGCATAAGCATCAGGCTATCATTGAGGCCATCGTCAGGCCAATAAGGATACCAGGCCTTGATTCCTTGAATTGGAGCCGAGCAGCGCATATTAATAGGGTAAGAATATACGAAAAAAATCAGTATAGGGTATATGGCTCTGTGGTATGTATTCTGTTTATAGTCGCCTTTCTCTCCACAGCACCCAGCAACTTTGTTTTGTTCTAGACATAGGTTACCTAGATGTAGACCTCTAGCACACAAATTTACTATTTCATGTGAAGAAGGACAATGTTCAACGAACTTGTCAGGAAATGACAATGGGAACCACTCTGCCACACTACTGGCCTAAACAGATTTCCTATGTTGTAAGTGGCAGGCCTCTCGGAAGTATCACAATTCACAGGGCCTCATGCAGCTCTATCTTTTGGGAGAAGACCGTATTAAACACATAATTGTACCGTCTATTATTGAAATGAGAATAAACACAGGCCTCGCGTACTGTTTACAGTGGACTGAACGAAGCCGAGTCCACGAAACAAATCAAATAATACTGAGATCAAGTAGTAAACCGTGAACCGCGGTTATAGCCAGTACAACACTAATGTCTATTTAAAGACGTGTACGCTTTGTGACCCCATTTACTGGCGAGGGGAACTCACCGATGGGCTGTGTTAATTGGTTGGTTGGTTGCTTGGTTGATGAAATGGCGTGGGCTAGACTGTGTTCTTTATACGTTTCGGTTATTTCCTTTTCAGTCCGCTTTCTTTATAAGACATGTACTTAAAGAGTGCTTATACCTCACGTGTGGCACCGGTTACTCCTGTTCTCTGACATAACAACATGCGTAGTAAAGTTGTGAATAAGCACAAAACAAGAAACATGGCTGATTCGTCCATCATAGGAATCGGTATAACACGAAAGGGAAACGTGTCCTTACAGAAGTGGATGAATGTTTACTATACATTGCTACGAGAGAGCTAGCGCAATGTCTCTTGGTGTTTGACAGCTATAGCACTGCTTAATGTTGATGCACCCATGTTGAGGCTTGGTGGTGCATCTACATCCCGACGACAAACGTCCATGGTCAACGATCAACGTCCATTATGAAACTTCAGCACCTGTTCCTGTCAATTCTTCCTGTGTGCGGCGTCTTGCTTTTCGCGCTGCTTACTACCATAGATGCATACCAAACTGGCCCACCTAACTACACTGTTGCGAATAAACAAACTTTTGTGCTAACTGTTGTAGTTAACGGTGAGAGTGTAATGAGAGAAAACGGTGTCGCAGCCTGACGATCATCGCTGTTTAAACGCAGGACTTGGGCTAAGGGCGCCATCCCACTGCATGTTGAACACTTATTACCATGGCCCGACTAGAGGGAAAGGCAACGGCCGTCGGGCCTACCCTCTAGCCCGGCGGCAAATTTTCTCGGGGTGAGCGTTATCGGCGAAAGCGGTGTTACGGTCAGACGAGGCAGGTGCGTGTCGCAGAACTATTTTCAATATGGATGAATGCTATGAGCGAGACCCAGGCTTCGGCTAAGGTTGCCACCTCGCGGTGTGTCAACGCTTTGAAAAAATTGCACTTCTTCTACAGGAATCGCGCTGAATAGAACGAACGCGTAGTGAAGGCGCTTTGCAGGATCTAATCGTGGAGGCCACGGTCATGATGCATTACCTGGCTTTACCGTTCCCAGACACCGACACCATCCCGCCGACGAAGAGCACTATGAGAGGAAAGCATGAGATATAAAAGGCACGTTTGTAAAGCCTCCAGTGTGTGAATGAAAAAAAGAAAAAGTGACCTTGGCGCAGTGGTTTGTGTGCCTGGCATCCGTTGTCGCGGACCAAGAGGTCGTGGGTTCGACTCCCGTTAACGAAACTTCTTTTCTGCGATTTTTTCTTTGCCATCGGATCGTGTGCATTTTTTTTCGATGTCATTTCCATGACGGAAATACGTCACGGAAATCTAGGTGAACCCATACATAAATACTTTCGTGTTAAAATGCTGAAATAAACAAACAGAAGAACACTGACTTGTCTCAGTACGGCGTTATAGATTTTCACGCAACACAAGCGTTGACCTGCGTAAATGTTCAGCCGTCTGCTCACTACTTTAGTGTAAGGGGCACCAAATCTAGTGCAGTGTCGTGAGAACACGCTACCATTATTTCTTTTTGTTTGGCTCAATTTCATTGCACAAATGTCAAAAAGAAGAGGGACGCCGTCGGGATGTGTTTGCTTGTGAGAAATGTAGGTGTTGTATGCTGGCTAGTATAGAAAGAACGACTTTGTGTCTGATCTTTCATGGAAATACAAAATACACCTGACCACGGCTGTGGTAATACAGAAATATTTTGCGTCCAATTATGCTATTTCCTCGTCTTTAATCTTTTTCGTTAGAAAAACTGCTAGCTCGTTAAGAACGAGAAATCAAGGTAATGAAAGGAAAGAAAATAATCCGTATTTCTTGTATATTTCATAGATGCCTCTTCTTAAGGTGCAAACATTGACGTTTCGCGTTGCAGCGACGACAAATGCTACCTCGGTATGTAGCTCTTATACAGACGTCGCACGAGTACGTTCACAATAGGAATTCCGAAATGTGATTCAGTTCACGGCTCTTACTGCTGCGCGTCCGCCTCGGTGGATCAGTGGCTAGGGTGTTCGGCTGCTGACCCGAAGGTCGCGGGTTCGATCCCGGCCGCGGCGGTCGCATTTCGATGGAGGCGAAATGGTAGAAGCCCGTGTACTGTGCGATGTCAGTGCACGTTAAAGAACACCAGATGGTCAAAATTTCCGGAGTCCTCCACTACGGCGTCTCTCATAATCATATCGTGGTTTTGGGACGTTAAACACCACATATTATTATTATTATTATTATCTTGCTGCTGCGCCTGTCAGCGCCTCGTGTTAAATGTTTTAACTTACTTTAAATCCCAATAGTTGATTGTGTCGCAACATTAACTCACCTCATAGTGGTGGAAATGTTTCTCCATGGCCTTTAGCTTTGGCAACATAACAGTTTTCTATATAACTCTCAGCATCCACGGATAAACATAATAGAAATATACCTGTGCAAAGAGCCATGTCCCTCCTTTTTCGTTCGTTATTAGTTATTACAAGGGGCGATGCTAGGGAAGCCTTCATCTCAACCCGATTGTGTCGCGTAAACGAGGCCTATAGAAGAGTAACAGTAAAAGTGCAGACAGAGTGGTAAGCAAGGCTGTAATGGAAGTAGGTAAGAAATTAGAATTGCATTATAGCACCTTTAATATAGGTAAGCATAAGTTTGTATTAAATGTAGAGATTGTTCGCGTACAGGCAAACGTGGCGTTAAGAAAGCGCTGCCGATAAAATCTATACTTTGATTGCTACGCTCCATAAATTTTTACATCAAGGCAACAACGAAGGAGTAGTAATGCTGAGTGCATTTGCGTGTATACCTGCCTCTGCCGAATATTAGGAAATACATCAACGAAGTTAAATAGGCCTTCATCTCGATTAGTTCACGTCAGGTAAACTAAGCGATGTAAGACTTCAGCTTATAGATAAGTAATCGAGAAACTACACGCGCCCGAGATTGCAGAGCCCCAACTCCTTTTCATTTGGACGTACGGGAGCATCGTTTATTCATCTGGCTGAGATAACGTGAATCCGATGGAGGAAGTTCTGTGGTACAAGGGGAGTTAAGAATTTCCGAGCCATTTTATTAAAATCGAGTTTTCGTCATTGAGCACAGGCAAAAGAAAGCCTATCCTCTCCAGTCACCGCTTACAAGTTCTCTTGTAGCCCGTTCGAAGACGAGCTCCCGAGAGGTACGAGGTGGAGGGGTGGGCTCTCAACAAATTAAATGTTCGAGCTGCCGACTGTGGGGCACGTGGGCGACTGGGGCTGAACTGAACTGGAAGCAATTATAACGGGGGAGTTAGGAGTTCTCGAACTACGAATGTGGGTCCTACGATTGAAGTTGGTATAGACCATTGAATTTCTTTCCGACGAGAACGACAACGACGCGTCAAGGACCCATAACGGTTTTTTTGTTACATATCTCATAACTTACTCGACATTCGCCTTTTGTATGACAGAGATGAAATTCGCGCGATAATCTACGCTTGCCCTTAAAACAGTACTCACCATATTGAGCCAGATAGTAAATGTATTGCGACGTCTCACTGGATTACGAAGGAACAATACTTCGCAGATGTGAAGTTGTTCTTTTTCATATGTATGCAAATGCTCCTGTCCGAGTACTGAGAGAGCTCGCTCAAAAAAAAAGCTGACTTGAGTTTGCATTCGGCGGAAACAAAAAGAAATAACTGAAACTTATACGGGCAGTGCGGATTGAAGCTTTCGTGTGGAGGTTATATTTTAAAGTTTATCTCTAGTTGTTGAAAATTGCGACTGATAACGAGAGCAAAATTGGCGTTTTGGAGACGTTCTTATGCTCGAGTAGCGAAAAGAGAGTGGCTTCTTTTTTTCTTGCGAAAAAAAATGTGAGAGTGCTTATGAATTTCTGCTTATGTGGGAATCTGATACGATCTTTGTATACTTGATAAAGGATCATGTTCAAGCGTAGATCATATAATCTACAAGATTACTGGCATTCCACTTTGATTATTTTTTTTTTTCACCGATACCACCGACCCATACACAGAATTATTACAGGAGCGGGAAAGTGATATATAACATTCATTATGGAAACAATAACATAATTATATGTGCTATAAAAACAAAGAGATTAAGGCATTAAATAATTGTACCAACAAACATACAAGCAGACACTAGAATTAAACCGACCAGATCACAAAGAAGCAAAGAAGACAATATAAATTAAAAAATAGACTATCCCATGTGTTTTAAGAATGAATCAGTGGTTGAGCAAGCTACGGCTTCTACCGACAGAGAGTTCCATGATAGCTCTTGAAAAAGAAGTATTTTTGTTCCAACTTCATACTTTCTTTTCTTTGAATTTATTTTAGGAACATCAAAAGGCGAAAAACATCGCACTGGCGATGTCTTAATGCACGAGGGTCAAGGAAAAATTATACGACCATTAAAGGCCACTAGCTTGTTACACGTTAAGGAAACTATTGACTGTACCGCCTTGACCATGTTTAGCACTGACAGTGTCGAACGATACAGTGCATGTCTATAATGTGGTTTTCAAGGTATGCGTGTGTTTCGTTTAGAGACGTTGCGTATGTAACGAAGCTTGGATGAGGATTTAGGCCGCAGACTTTGCCAGAAGTCAATATAACTGACACAGTATCACATAAGAGACGAGAAACCCGAGAGCGTGTCAGTAAACTCGTTGTTGTCCCTTATCATTTGCTTTATTCATTTAACTTTGTTTAATTTTCAACTTATGAAATTTGTTTTTTATTCTTATTTTACATGACTTAGATGCCATGATATAATGATAGACGCATTTATTGCATTGACTAAATTTTCTTTTTTTTTGTTTCATTCCCATATCAAGGAGCGAAGCAATAAATAAAGTGAAAGAGCTGCGTCTATACATTTCCGCCAAATGCACACTTCTATAAAATGCGTCATACTTCGAGCATGAAATATTTTAGACAAATTGTTTATTTCAAAATATCATGTTCCTGGCCATGAAAGAGCGAATTTAGACTTCTCTTTTCGTGAAATTTTCGAAATTTCGCTTTCTGCTCTGCGGGGGTGATTTTCTCCCGAATCCTATGCCTCTTATTCTCTTCACTCTAGAGACGCGCTTTTTGGGAACCTCCCGCCGAGTCATTCGCGTGAGAGATTTCCTGTCTTTTTGCAGGTTTATGGGTCAGTTTTATGTCGTTACTCCTTGAATGAACCGCTTGATAGGGGTCCGGTGGTAGATAAATTATTCATGCATCCCCTATTGCAAAAACCAGCGCCCCCCAGCGTGATACCAGTACGTTTTTTGGCGCTGGATCGCACTGGGAACACTGGTACACGCTGGGATTCACTGGCACTTCGGTGAGCGCACTGGGAAAGAGCTGGGTCGCACTGGTAGGGGCGCTGGCTTGGCCGCTGTGACGCTGGCGCGTACTGGGAAGCGCTGGAAACGCTGGAATTTTCACTGGAGTGCGCTGGTGCACACTGGAGCCTGCACTGTTTCTTCCAGTGCGGCATGCAAGTTTCTGTAGTGTCTGCGGCGGAATGTTTCGGTATGTTTGAATATAGAATGTTTGATTCGATGGTACCAATGGATGCTACCCTAACAGGCAGGCCCGTAGCCAAACAATGTTTTCGGGGGGGGGGGGGGGTGGTGGGGGGGGCACTTGTTGAAAGCCTTGAAAAACACCGATCTTTATTATTTTTCCTCGGTAAACACCCCATTCCATCCGAATTTCGAGGGGGAGGCCCGGGCCCCTAGCCCCCCTCCCTTGGCCAGGGGCCTGCTTACAGGTCCCAAACATTTTCACAACTTCTAGCTTGGCAGAGAAAGAGAATGAATGATAAGCGCAAGACATGTATTATGTGATATATATGCGAAATCACCGTCATTTTTATTTTTCCATTTGGAATGCAGAAAAAAAATGCGTCAGTAACACAAAGGAGCCAACGCTGATTATTTTGCTTGATTTTTTTTCTTCTTATTCACGCAGATTCAATAACGGCGTTAATTCTTGCGGAGCACGTAGCAGCGATGAATGCACGTTTTGTGCATGCGCCGCACATATACCAGTCTGGCATCAGGGATTGGTTGTTGTAATGATTCCATTTTGCAGTGTTTATAAGTCTGGAGGCGCCGGTCCTACCAGAAACAGCAAATCGTTACATCGCCGCACAGTTGGCGAGAAGCAATTCAGCTCTGGCTTCGCAACCCCACCCAACGGAGGCCAGAAAAACAGCCGCCGTTCGATATCACCACACCGGAAACGCATCTCTGGCACTGTTTGCCCTTCCACTTACTTCCGCTGAACTTTAGTTAACCATTAGAAAGGTTCCGAAGCTTGAATGCAGAAACTTCAACCATCGCAACTGCGCTGCGCCGAGACCGGTCCTACCCAGCGAGACTCCCAGCGAGCGTTAGGCCTAGTGTGCCGGCCGTGTCCGTCTACATGTTACCGGCGCTTCGCGCTTTAAGTACACGCAATTCTAAAGCGTAAGAATCACTGTAAAGTACAGTTTGGACATTCGTTAACCTAAATTAACCATTTTTTCCTTGTGTACGGTGTCCGCACAAGGAGCGACGACCACCGAAGCGACGCGCTTTCAGCAACGCGCACAAGCTGTCACCGAAAGCTGCCAGCCGCGCTAGCCGGTACTTCTCGTGACTCTTATGTAAGAACGGATAATTTTCAGTCGGTAATTTGGTACGCCTTAGTGAACTAACATAGTGACATACTCCTTTACCGAATTGTATTTTTATTTAGTTGGGCGGTTTCTTAGTTATAGGTATCGATAGAACTGCAAATCTGTACACTGGCACGTCCGCTGTACTGGCGTATCGTCGCTGGCGCGATAACACTACTCAATACTTAATCATGTACGCACCTGTTTATCTAACTAGTCATCATAAAACCTCTGTAAATGTTGACCAGTAGCAAGAGCGAGAAACGGCTATTAAAAAAATCGGCAGTAACAGCCAGCAAACAGTGCCTGCTCTACGTGTATTTCATATTTTTCGTAGTTAACATGGGAATTCTTAAAGAAACTTAGCGCTCTTGCCATTATCGGCATGTCATTCGGTACCGGCCGCCGTTCGTTTGTCTAATAAAGACGCAGTTGTTATTTGGAAAGGAAGATCGCGTCTATCGTGACTGTGCGACATGTAAACATGAAGCCGAACCATGTGTTTGTTGGTTAAATAGTTGTTTTACGCACAGTTCAGCATGTTCCGGCGTGGCGTAGTGGGTAGAACACTGAGTTCGGAATCGGGAGGTGGCAAGTTCGAATCCTGCTGACGAAGACTTTTTTTTTTTTCATATGGCTCTTTTTTTTCTTTTTTTTATTGCGTTAATGCGTTCTATATCACTTCTTGCACTAATATATTTATTTATGGCACATAGGCACCGCTATTTCAACGCTGTAGAGCCGTATTGCGCGGGAGTACCAGCGCCTCCCAGTAAAATGCCGCTCCAGTGTCCCAGTATCCAGTGCGATACTGGGCCCATAATCCGGCATGGCACTGGACGCTGGTACCCAGCGGCGCTGGGTTTTGCAATAGGGTCATTTGCGCCGTTCTGACGTCGCAGCTGTTCACAGGCAATCACTTGCTGTCAATGACAACCTCAGTGTACACGTCCATGTGTACTGCTGTCGAACAACATTACATATTAAATTATGCTACGTTTTCTATTTTTTTGTAGTTATAATTGAATTCGAACAATAATGTGTATTCTAATTTTCCAATGTTCTATTATTATCGACGAAACGCGTGAACATTGCAAGTTGAATCTTTGGTGTCCTTTTAACAAGTGATCTTTAACTTAGTCGACGATATCTAAGAGTTCAGGAGTCGCTGTATTATCACTCAAGATAGCCTCATGAGTCGGGAGTTATAATGGGATGTCCATCAAAAAGACGATGTTCCATACGTTTGTTCTGAGGTAATGTACACTTCATGGAATGAAAGTCAGAATATCAGCATGGTCTTTTTCTATGCTCTAATCGCCTATTCCCCACGCAACTGTGACGATTTTTTCAACGTAACTATGTGCTGCAGTACTCTGCACACTGAAGTGAAATGGACGTGTAAGGATGTAACACGTAGCAACGTCCGTAGTTCCATGCTAGTTGACATTGTGCATGACCGCCCACAACTTCTCTCTTCAAGAAAGCATTTTTTATAGTCTTTTATATGACCGATAACAGACTATGTAATTAAAAATCTCTTCATATATGAAGAATATTTTCGCATTAAGTTCTTCACCTCCTACTTAGCTATTGATCTAGCGTATTCATGCAAACATCACGTTCTTTTTCTTTTTACTGTATAAGTGGTACTGAGTATGTTACACTCTGTTGTACAGTTGCTTCTTTAGTGTCAACAGCGTACAAAACTGGGCGAGTTGGTTAAACTTCATTGTTAAAAAGCAGCGCAAAAAGACCAAACACAAGATAAAGGAGGACACAGGACAAACGTTGTCTTGTGTCCTCCTTCATTTGGTGTTTCGTCTTTTTACGCTGCTTTTTAACAATGTTATTTAGTGTCATAGGTGCGTGGTTGCCTTCGATATATTTTGTAATGTTTGTGATACCATACAATATCACTACACACTGTACCCTTTGAGGACCTTTCGTGCTATTCCTTTTACGAGATGCCTACTTTTGAATTTATGCTTTCTGATGTCCTACCATATATATATATATATATATATATATATATGAATAAACAAAACAAACATAAACCTGGTTGGTTGCCATATTTACTCATAATTATATAATGATGATATGCATGTAGCGCGAGGCCATTACCGTCATCACTCTTTGACAGTGATCTGTCAATCACTCGGCCCTCACTAACTCACCATTGGCGTCTCAGCAGAATGCGAGAAACCAGAATGGTCCACATGCTTCGTGATGACAGGCATTGAGGTGGATCGTTACGTACCTGCAAATAAAGAAAACGAAAGAACACAGTTTTAACGCCGAGGAAACCCCAATGTTTTACTAAGTGCGTCAAATGAGAGATACGTACTAAGAGGCTGATGTTACGAAGTGTCCCATACGTTCCATTTTAGAGCTAAAGCAACTATTAAAACTTTTAGCTATATGAATACAGGTACAGTATGTAAGACTTTGCAGTATATTTGCATTATGTAAGGCTTTGCAGTAATCAGTCACTCAATCAACCAGTTAAATAATCACCACAACATGTGGGCAGGGCACCATATTTGCAAGTTGGGACCACACATCTCGACGTCAGTTGTGCAAGCAGTCGCTATGACAAATAGTGTTATTTCTATACGTGTAAAATATTTTATAGTTAGGTGTGTACATTAAAAAACTAAACAATACAAAACGTAAAACTAAACTAAACTACAAAAAAAAGAACTACGATAAACTTTACAAAGAAAAAATGCCAAACGGTACACAACACGTAAAAAGGAAAATAAGTTTTTGTGGATTTAGAAATTGTACAGGAAGTAATGACCCAGTGTATTTCAAAAATACTGAATGAATGATGATGAAGCTGCGTCTCTAGGAAGTGTACTCCAAAGAGTGGCTGCAGTATCCATACAGGAAAATAATCCGTAATATCTGGGCGCACGTCAAAATCTTAGCGTTAATAGTGAGGATTAAGTTAGATACTGTATTAAGTGGGGATGAAATGAAGCTGAGGGACTGCGTGTAATATTTCTTGGAAACTTTTATTAAGAACTAATATTAATTAAAGAATAAGCAAATGATATTGGCTCAGAGCATTGGGCAGAACAGAGTATTCTTTCTCTTCGTGTATGCCCCTTTTCTATAGCATCTTTTAGCACAGGCAGGATGATGGACGATGCACTGAAATACTTATTGTATGAGTGGGCCACCTACTGAACTTTTTTCTGCGTCTATTGTCATGCCTTCTAGAAAATCCGGTAGATTATGCCATACCAAGGGACATGCACATATGCTGTAACGGTATTTCTCTCGTTCACTCGCTGTGATGTTGGTTTCAGGCAAATCATCAGACAAATCAATCAACCCTGCGAAAGCCCACAGTGTGGAAGAAAGTTCGCAATAAAAAATATGGTTTGTTAGGAATGGTCATGCTCAGTTCTTTTGTATCCTCGCCCTTCACAATGGTGCAAGACAAACTTTCGTTCTCTTTCCCGATATTGATTCCATTTCTCGTGATATACATTAGTCTCAGATCTACTTTGTAAAAAATATTTTTCCTTCGTCATCGTCTTGTTTATATGGGAACTAAAGTTTCCTGTCGATTTCCATGCCGGCCGTTTCCAAGTGGGCTACCGTTCTCGACCAACGCCGATCGAAATATGAAGCTCACTGACTGCGGGCTGCCATTTGAGATGTGTTGCCCACGCGTACGTTCGCATGCGATGTACCATCGTGCCCCAATTTTTTATTTCTCAAGCGTTTTGCCTTTTATAACCCATACGCAAAAGCCCTGCAGGCGCAGCGGTTTTTCATGCATTTATTTTTTTGCGTGAGTCTACGTGGAGCTTCAGCGAAACCATAACACACAACATGCGTTCTTATGGTACAGCAGTGCTTTTAGGCTTCACGCTACCCAGAATATCTCCAAAGTTTTCATTTTTTTTAGAAATTTTCTTCCGAACTCACGTGCGCAAGTTTTATCGACAGTCTCAGAAGCATGATGACTCTGTAAGCACGAAGAACGCGATACATCATTGCCACACTTTCTTTTCTTTTTTATTTCGGAACGAGCGCATGCAATCAATCGGTGGCGCAGCGTAAGAGCTGCAGTCATGGTGGGCGGGGAACTGAGGGTGATCATATTTCCATTACGGTTGCATCGCTAGTGCTAGCCGCGGGGCAGATACCACTTTTAATATCATTTTATTTTTAGCTCATGTGGGTGAGCTGAACTTTTTAAAGTTGTTTGCTATCAAAGATTTTTTCATGACGCCTAGTTTGCAAAAATGCAGGAACGTCGGCGTCCCACACGACCTACGGCTGAAAGTCTGGCGTTTCCCTTTCTGTGTGGAGATTGCCGCTACGCCTGATGTCGAAATATGTATGCATATACATTTTTTAGTACATCAACTAGTAGCTGCTTGCACTCACCTCCAGCATATCTGACTTTTGAACGGCAGTATAATTTCAGTTCGTGTGATACAGTTTACGGCATCCAGGGGCGCCCGTGAAGTTTTACGAATTGCATCATTCTCAAAATGACGTGGAACTTATGTCGGGCGGCGTGGCGCAAAAACTTTCAGATCGAATAAGTTCACGAGTAGCGCGTCGCCAAATCGTTCGAATTCAATAACGTAGAGAGAGTAGATATGGAGGCGTGAAACTTCTGCGAAAACTCAGCTACAATCGTCTGGATAGCTGAAACCTTTGTTGAAGTGAGTATTCGTACTACCTATATGATTTGTAATATTAAATATCATTCTTTATGCATAATAAAGTTTCAAAACAAGCTTTACCAAAGAGTAATAATAAATGATTTATTTTATTCCTGACAGAATAAGTTTTGCAACATACAACCCAAATTTATGAAAGGGAAAATTGACAACCACCAGTTTGTAGCACGAAGCCACAAGGAAATCCGTACGGATTTCTCAGAAAGAAAAGCTTCTTAGTTGCCGAAAAATTCGTCCTGGTCCGGGGTTCGAACCCGGGACCAACGCCTTTCCGGGGCGGTTGCTCTACCAATTGATCTAACCAGGAAGCTAGCAATTGGCAGCGCGAGGGCGAATTCATCGACAATTCGAAGCACATGGACTCATGTATTGCAAATGAGTTCTGCGGGATCCCGCAAGGTGGCGGAAGGGTTATGAAAAAGAAAATTGACAACCACCAGTTTGTAGCACGAAGCCACAAGGAAATCCGTACGGATTTCTCAGAAAGAAAAGCTTCTTAGTTGACGAAAAATTCGTCCTGGTCCGGGGTTCGAACCCGGGACCAACGCCTTTCCGGGGCGGTTGCTCTACCAATTGATCTAACCAGGAAGCTAGCAATTGGCAGCGCGAGGGCGAATTCATCGACAACTCGAAGCACATGGACACATGTATTGCAAATGAGTTCTGCGGGATCCCGCAAGGTGGCGGAAGGGTTATGAAAGGGATAATTGACAACCACCAGTATGTAGCACGAAGCCACAAGGAAATCCGTACGGATTTCTCAGAAAGAAAAGCTTCTTAGTTGCCGAAAAATTCGTCCTGGTCCGGGGTTCGAACCCGGGACCAACGCCTTTCCGGGGCGGTCGCTCTACCAATTGAGCTAACCAGGAAGCTAGCAATTGGCAGCGCGAGGGCGAATTCATCGACAACTCGAAGCACATGGACACATGTATTGCAAATGAGTTCTGCGGGATCCCGCAAGGTGGCGGAAGGGTTATGAAAGGGAATATTGACAACCACCAGTTTGTAGCACGAAGCCACAAGGAAATCCGTACGGATTTCTCAGAAAGAAAAGCTTCTTAGTTGCCGAAAAATTCGTCCTGGTCCGGGGTTCGAACCCGGGACCAACGCCTTTCCGGGGCGGTCGCTCTACCAATTGAGCTAACCAGGAAGCTAGCAATTGGCAGCGCGAGGGCGAATTCATCGACAACTCGAAGCACATGGACACATGTATTGCAAATGAGTTCTGCGGGATCCCGCAAGGTGGCGGAAGGGTTATGAAAGGGAAAATTGACAACCACCAGTTTGTAGCACGAAGCCACAAGGAAATCCGTACGGATTTCTCAGAAAGAAAAGCTTCTTAGTTGCCGAAAAATTCGTCCTGGTCCGGGGTTCGAACCCGGGACCAACGCCTTTCCGGGGCGGTCGCTCTACCAATTGAGCTAACCAGGAAGCTAGCAATTGGCAGCGCGAGGGCGAATTCATCGACAACTCGAAGCACATGGACACATGTATTGCAAATGAGTTCTGCGGGATCCCGCAAGGTGGCGGAAGGGTTATGAAAGGGAAAATTGACAACCACCAGTTTGTAGCACGAAGTCACAAGGAAATCCGTACGGATTTCTCAGACAGAAAAGCTTCTTAATTGCCGAAAAATTCGTCCTGGTCCGGGGTTCGAACCCGGGACCAACGCCTTTCCGGGGCGGTCGCTCTACCAATTGAGCTAACCAGGAAGCTAGCAATTGGCAGCGCGAGGGCGAATTCATCGACAACTCGAAGCACATGGACACAAGTATTGCAAATGAGTTCTGCGGGATCCCGCAAGGTGGCGGAAGGTTATGAAAGGGAAAATTGACAACCACCAGTTTGTAGCACGAAGCCACAAGGAAATCCGTACGGATTTCTCAGAAAGAAAAGCTTCTTAGTTGCCGAAAAATTCGTCCTGGTCCGGGGTTCGAACCCGGGACCAACGCCTTTCCGGGGCGGTCGCTCTACCAATTGAGCTAACCAGGAAGCTAGCAATTGGCAGCGCGAGGGCGAATTCATCGACAACTCGAAGCACATGGACACAAGTATTGCAAATGAGTTCTGCGGGATCCCGCAAGGTGGCGGAAGGGTTATGAAAGGGAAAATTGACAACCACCAGTTTGTAGCACGAAGCCACAAGGAAATCCGTACGGATTTCTCAGAAAGAAAAGCTTCTTAGTTGCCGAAAAATCCGTCCTGGTCCGGGGTTCGAACCCGGGACCCACGCCTTTCCGGGGCGGTCGCTCTACCAATTGAGCTAACCAGGAAGCTAGCACCTTGCGGGATCCCGCAGAACTCATTTGCAATACTTGTGTCCATGTGCTTCGAGTTGTCGATGAATTCGCCCTCGCGCTGCCAATTGCTAGCTTCCTGGTTAGCTCAATTGGTAGAGCGACCGCCCCGGAAAGGCGTTGGTCCCTGGTTCGAACCCCGGACCAGGACGAATTTTTCGGCAACTAAGAAGCTTTTTCTTTCTGAGAAATCCGTACGGATTTCCTTGTGGCTTCGTGCTACAAACTGGTGGTTGTCAATTTTCCCTTTCATAACCCTTCCGCCACCTTGCGGGATCCCGCAGAACTCATTTGCAACCCAAATTGAGCGACTAAACCAGTTTACTTGAAAAGGCGGACAGCACTTATACAATGTAAATCGAAATGAGTAAGTGAATAATTTCTCACTCCTAATGACCATCATTTGAACTATTTTAGTAGACGTGCAAAAGCCAATGACTTTACAAGGCATATCGACTTAAATAAATGCTACATCTTGGCGCCAGTCTTCAGAAAAAGCCTGTGAAATTATTATTTAGAAATACAATGATCTTTAGGTTTCCCTTAACCCAGCATGTGCTTGTAGGAATGAGGTTGAAAGGTAGCTGGAACATCCATGTATTTCGCCGCAAACATTCATAACGCCTATCCTTAAAATTTCTTTCAAATGAATATTTTGAAGTCACAAACTACTTACCACTGCATTCTTTGTATATATTGTCGTGATTATAGCATGCAGCAATACTTTCCTCTGGAAAATAGTTTTCTTTGGTACCTTCAGACTGGATGCGGCGAGATGTAACATAATGCAGAGCTTCCTTTTGATGCAGCGATCACTGCTTCTGCTAACGTGAAACCACAGCCAGTAGAAGTTAGAGTGAGAGAGTTTTTTATGGGAAGATAATTTTTTGTATTCTCCTTGCGGTGTGACGTCAGCCGCATTTACTTTGTCAATACGTCACGACACAGTGACATAGATATGCATCTGGACGATAACAGATATTTACTTCAGGTATTTACACGCCTCGAACACTGATTCAACGCAAAAAAGAGAAGTTACTGCTCATGGGAGAAAGTGTTGCTATGCGACGTCCGCGGACGTTTCTTTGTCACGAAGATACAACTAAGAGTGCTTGGAAGCTGGTTTCTCGCTCCTAGAGAACTTGCGTGCTCATTTAAGGCGAAACAAAGAGAGAAATTTCATAGATTGCTCAAGAAGTCCTTTTGCAACTTCGAACGAGTGACGTGTCAACGGCAACAGACTTAGATTCGCACATTGCTTCACTTTATTGTTCACCTGGGATGTCGTCATTTTCGTTTCTCCATGGTTATTATTATTATTATTTAATTTGCATACACAGATACACAAGGACACCGAGGAAAGAGGGAGAGAGCAAGCTAGCAACTGCCACCTGGAGGGGCACAACGCCTGCTTACTCTTTCGGGAGGAGGGAAGAGATAGAGGAGAGGGAGATAGGAGGAGGGAAAGAGGAAAGAAGGGAAGTATAAGAAAAATTGACGAAGACTTAGACAAGCATAAATACGAAAAAAAAACGTCTATAAACGGGTGGCAAGGTCCGCTTGGTCCATACCTAAAAGTCAAGTAAAGGATGGGTGCAAGAACACACTTCACAAAAACCATTGAATAAACACGCTAAACAAGAAAAGAAGGCAACCTCACAGGCAAACTCGGACGCTCCTCCGAGAACTTGGCTTGTTTGACAGGTGATGGAGTTTCACGCTTAAGCGGCTAGAAAGGGGAACGCAAACTTTAGAGACGACACGTCAGAGCCAGTGCAGACTGCACATGCCTGTCTATTTCTGATGTCACACACCACGCGGACTGTCGCGTCACTTTCAGACTTTCCCCACTGAAATGGCTACACTCCCACACAGCTGTCTTTTTCACACTTCGCGGTGTTTTTCGCGGTGCGTCGCGGTGCTTCGCGGCTCTTTTCACTGGAGATATTTGAAAGGCGCATTTCACTTGAGGGAGCAGTTCTATGAAAATTTCACACAGATCTTTCCAGGTGTGTTTGACAGGCCGAAGGGGGTGGATCGTCGGGAAACACGTGGGGAATGAACGGAACATTAAGGAATGCGGGACAAGCAGGATCTTATGTGCATTCCTTACACCTGCTGTGTCACTGTGTCCGACCTATTGTACGGGCAAAGCACATCAACGTTCCCCCCAGACGTCATCCCTGCCCTTTGTAGGCGCCTCCTTTTCCTCCTCAATTCGCACCCATATTCATTCTACGGCACTAGTAGGACCACCCTTGCTGTCGACATAACATATCGTCGGTAAACAAGATTTCATTCCGGAATGAGCCTAACCAAGATTTTCCTTTTTGAAGGAAAAAGAATGGCTGCAATTGCGGAACGTAAGGAATTAGACATGACCTTTCTTTTACAGCACAGAGTAACAGACCACGGCAACTTCCAGCAGTGTTTCTAGCGGTGTTTGCGACTTTCGAGCGGTGTTTGCGTCTGCCGCTTTCTTTTGTCCCGTGCTTTTGCTGGTTTTTCTCAAGTATCACGGCAACCCTACTCTCACACCGTTTTTGTCATTTTCTTTGAAGAAGCTTCGCTCAGAGTTAAAGCAGTTTAGAGTTCACAATTGTTAAGTGTGAATTGATCAATTCACAGTTCACAACTGCTAACTATGAATTCTTTAATGACAATGACGCCTTTGGCGTTTTTGCATTAGTAATGTATCACTTGAATGTCTTGCAAAGTGTTCAGAAATTGTGCTCGGTGTACTTAGAACAAATCTGTTCTGCTGGTTATAACGTGTAAATTTCTCTGTCTCTACAGCTCCAGCGAGGTAAAGGTCAAGTCGGAAGGTCTAAACACTCCTTTCGCCTTACCTCTTGGGTGAACCATGCATCTGCGATGCCTTAATAACAAAAAAGCACTAACAACCCGGACTTTCGTAGCAAAGCATGAGTTATTTAAAGGCCCGAAGAGCTGTTGTGGCAGTAGGACTTGCTTTCTTACGATGTGCTTTGGTGGTAACACGGGCCTAGCAGAAGATGACCTTAAGCCATCTACTGTTGAGTGACCATTGCTGAATTACCTATGATTTCGCGCCATTCTATTTCTGTGATCTTCCCCCTAAGTTGAACACAAAGATAGTTAAAACACGCGATAATAAATCTTACGTGGCCACTCATTCATATATTTTGCAAAATCATTTTACCAATATGCACTGCGCACGCTTCATCTTTGTAAAACAGACAGAAGAGGTGATACGTACAGGAAATACTGGGCCTATGTTCATAAAAAAAGATCTCTTACGGTAACCTGCGAATGAGAAAATATATGAGCTAATCTAGTTGCGAGATTAGCCTATCCTAATGCAAACCTGGATCGTTGGTTTTGCTCGGGGGCTGAGCAAAACGAGAGATGACTAGACAGCATAAAACTGGAACCTCCAGGATTACAGATAAACGGCTGACAGGAACGCAGTTAGGCTTTATTCAAAAATTTGACACGACTATTTCGACTTGCATAATTTATCAGCGACCCTCACTCTCGCAAACAATATGCGGCGAAATCATTAGAGAGTTCTTGAGGCTCATTCATGTCATGATCGCGTGGTTTCTGCGGGACAAAGAACCTAATTAATGAGTACTAAGCCGGCATAAAGGCGTTTGCGTGGGGGCCGGGAAGACAGATAAAAAAAACAAAAAACTAAGATCTTGCCCTCGAAGGGTAGACGGTGAATGGCCGCGTCGGCGACGTCGACAGGTAAGCATTATTCATGAAGCGAGGAAGACACTGCGACGAACCCAAGCCAGCGGCCAGGCAACGTTTTACCATGCAACGATCTATAAGACGACGCCTCCCAAGGGCCACGCCCAAGCGTGCGCCTCGTTTGGATCGAACGGCCGCGGGAGAGATAGGGATTCCTTACGACCACGGATCGACCAAGCGAGGCCGACGACGCCAAAAGCGCATTTCCTCCGCAATCTAGGGCAATGAGTTTTATTCACCTTTATATAAAAATGGCAATGTCGTACGCGTAGTTTATTTTCATAGTTTCGAGGTTAAGGGGGGGTTGTCTTCTACAGAGAAAGACATATAGAGAACTAATAAATGAGGTACTTTTTATTATATTAACAGCGGAGATGTTCTAGGGCTGGGCCTGACAATAGATGAGTGTAAGCATATCACGCTCCATTTAGGAGTTACACCTATGGCATTAACCGCCTCCGTCGCAAAATGAAGCGGCAGCCTTAAAGGGATAACAGAAACTCGCAAAGGAAGCACACCCAAATCACAGCTCTGCTGTCTCTGCAGATTTCACTCTGGGTGGAACAAGTGTAATTTTACAGCAGAGCCGTTATGGCCGACGTTCGCCGTGCCTCACTGATAGATCAGTATCATCATCATGAACCGGCATGCGCTCTATAACCACCCAAGAACTAGGTAAATATGGTTAACAAGAGAACCTGAAGCACGTGGTCCTTAATCGGCGTTTGCCACCCGTGTGTTCCCATAATTTTTAGTAGACCAGTGTGGTGAGTAGTGGAATTTGGCCTATTTCTGTGGAATCATACGCGATGTAGGAGAAAGCAACGTAGACATGCATAATAGAGTATAGCAATGGGCTAGGAAGGAGACAGGCGAGAACGTAAAAGCCTAGCCAAGCCAGGACAAGCTAGGTGCCCAGCAGCTTTGCCGTGACCCAGCCTTGCATGACTTAGCGCAACCTGTGCAAATTCTTTATGTGAAACATGGTATTTTAGTTCACAATCTTGGAGACGGGAGTTCCGTTCTGATGTTATGTTGTGCACGTTAGTACTAAGTTGTTTATGCGCCTTTTATTGCTACCTTCGTGAACAATGACGTGACAGTTACAAACTTTCGTGTCCATTGGTTGCTAACATTCCAGACGTGTAGTACCAACTCTGAGAGGGAAGTATCCCTGTGGCTGATAGGAAAGCTATATACCCAGGCTTTACGGCACTTATCAGGGGTTGTATTTCTCTGTGTTCCAAGGACTACTTCTATACGAAGAGGCATACTGTTGTGCGCGTACTCAGCATACAGATTTGGCAGGACAGATGTCCCGCGATTAACTGATCAGCGTAGAATCCAGTACAATGCAGTAGAACGATTTCCTGTGCAGAAAAGCTACTCAGCAAAGGGCTACCCATCACAGGAGTTCCAGTGCCTCTTTCTCAGAGCTCGGCGGTACACACGGCTGTAACGCTCAAGCGTGACCGCCAGTCAGTTTAACGCTTCTGTTGGGCTTTTACAAATTGCACACTTTAGATCGCCCTTCATGATTTTTTATACCTTATTTCCTTCTTTTGCGTCACAGAGTAGCAAATTGGGTAGTCCAGTCGGCGTTAATTTCATCGTCTTCCTCTACTTTACAGTCCAAGTTCTGCGGAATCTGTCACATTCGCTCTATCCTGTTTCTCATATCTTCTGTTGGTGCTGCATATTGGATTCTGTCTATCATGCAGGCGGACTTTTGCACTGGCTAGCAACACCGCACGCTTGGATACAAATGTGACCGGAACAGCTCTGACACACAAACACTGCAGCTAGAGAACGACGCCTGGCCCAGTATTTGAGTAAGTAGTCCAGCCGGACGTCCGCGATAACTGCCTTTCCTGTTGCAATACCATCCAGCACAGCACACGCTTATACTCCCTTAACCAATATCTCGCACCCAGCAATGTGGTCGTCAAACACAGGTTATGGTTGGGCACGTCATATCTCTGAGGAGACGGGAACGGAAGCACGCGCCGTACGTCGATTATTGTGAACGAAATAAATGAAGCGTCCCCGGATGCCAGATGCTGAAACCACGGCAAGCGCCTCCGATAGTTTGCTTTGCTTTTCTCACGACGTCTGCTTGAAAGTTCGCCGTCGTCTGCTGACCTAGGAAACGTTTCGTCTGTTTTGGCTCCGCGCTGATCAATGTTCCCTTCGCGATGCGCTGAAAGCGCACTAAAGTATTGCTTGATTTGCCCTTTGCACAAGTTGTCTTTTTGAATTTTCGCTGTTTTGCTTCCCCATTGAACGAGGATCGCATTGTTCATGCGCCGACGCAACGGCCAGATGGGAGCTCTCTTTTGACAGCCCCTTTGTGAACCCCAACGGGCAACCCCAACAACGTCTCGTAAGTAAGGAAGCCTCCAGTAGGAACCTTCATCATGGGTCACAAAGGCCTTTGTCAGGCTATTCTAGCTGCCATGTCCGGGGCTTCTATGACGAACAGCAATAAAAGCAGGCTTCCTTTGCTTTCTCGGTATTAAAGTAGCCGTGACAGCGATGCCATTCTGCCACCATTGTAAGCCTTGATGTTTGGAGCATTGCTATTCAAATCGGTGCATTATCTGTTCATATGCTGACCATTGGAAAATGTAATGTTATGAAGCGTTCCTACTGAAATCCGCACGTGACTGGTGCTACGGTAATGGGCAGCTGAAACGATCAAGAAAGCAATACGCATGCGGTGGAGAGTTTGCAGGACATCCTAAGAGAAGTTAATGTGACCTACGTGTAACATCTTGACGTGTTGTGCGGTTCTTGTGCTAAAATCACAAATGTGAACCCCACCCGTCCCTCCCTGGCTACCCCAATGACCAGTAGATCACCTTTCCGAGCGTTTCGAAGGGGCGGTACCTTAAAAGCCACTAAAAGTGCTCTCAGACTAATTGCAGTGTCTAGAATTGGTATAAGATACATGTATATCAATCTGAGTGGTTAGAAGAAAATTTTTGTTTTAATCATAGCAAGAGGACAGGCGGGATTGCGAAATTAACGCTTATCGAACCTTAATTAATCGGAACGTCTGCTGGTGCTCTGCTACGTTCCTCAAACAGCATTAAGGAACAAAATGTTCCTTCTTCAACATCAGCTTTCCTTTCGTCTGTCGGATTTAAAGGGACCCTGAAACGGTTTTGACGATTTTGTACAAACACATTGGGCCAGTAGACCAAGTCCTAAGGCTCATTTACAGACTAATTTAAGCTCTCTGCTTACACTGTGTAATTTATTACAACGCTATAAAGCTGCGAATCGCTGCAGATCACTGCGGCTCAGCCCAACGCCTTTTCAACCGCCCCTTGCCAGTACGACATGCAGTGTGGGCACGACGTCATTGGGGCTGCTGGCGACGTCACTGGGGCTGCGGTGTGCGCGCACAAAAATTGGCTGGCAGGGTGGCGGCACCTGTCGGAGAAGATATCAACTGTGTCTGTTGCCAGACGGCGTGCGTGCTGCCGGGCGCACTGGGCTATGGTCTCCGAGATGCACGCAACCTGTCGGCGTGCAATCTCGGAGGTGATCACTGGGCGAAGCTCAAATCGTCGAGTGTGCTCACGTGAGCTCTGCGATCGCCAGCGATGCCAGCGTGTCTCATGAGTTGAGGAGGCAAGGCAGGGGTGAGAAGGAGGGTATGATATAATTGTCCGTAGCCGCCTTGGTACACGGCGTGCCGCTAAATTTGTGGTGCCAATGGTTCGATGATGCTCTAGTCTAAACGCTGACAAAGCTTCAAATAACCGTTTCAGGGTCCCTTTAAGGGATTTCCCGATGCTCCGCTACGCACACTAGGCAACACCCTTGATTTCTTTTCTTTTATCGGCCCTGTTACGAACGCTAGTCTCGGGAAGAAAGCAAAAGGAATGAAAAGAAGTTTCTTTCCACGAACGATGCCGGGCCGTCCACTAGATGGCGGCTGAACAAAAAAGTGTGGCCCCATCAAGATGGAGGCCGATCGTTATCGGTCATTCTTGTGTCGAAGGAGGCATAGTAAATGCAACGGCAGCCACAGAGGATCCCAAGCTAGCTCAGGACTTTCATTGGTCGTATTTTCTGCTGCCATACGAACAGGCCATTGGCATTGGTAGGATAACCTCCTCTATTCTTATGCTTTCTTGCTTGGAGTGTCACCCCCCCAACAATCCATTACCCTCAATGTCTACGAAGAGGCGGTGTTAAGAGACGCACTTGGGACATCGGAGGTCAAGAGTTGCGGTGCAAGACGGTATGCAAAGGTTTCTTTGTGTTGTGTTCAGCCTTGTGTCAAACTAAAAATTAAGCTTACGCACGGAAATGCTGACTTTTATCTCGAGTAGATGTTTCTGGCAAGGGACCCAGCCCTTCTTCGACAGCGTAGACCGAAATCATGCCTTTGTCTCCAGACAGTGGGTGGATTTGATTTGGTTAGCTATCTGCAACAGGTTGGTTGTGTGGTTGGTTGCTCGGTTGGTAAATCTGTATTGTTAGTTCAGAAACAGGTAAACAAAAGCAGAAATAAAAAACTTAAGGCAGCTTCGCACTAGTGGTGCCAAGCCTGAAGGAAGTGCGGAGCTGGGCAGCTTTCTTTGTTTCTCTTAAGTTTTCTCTTTATTCCTCCTCTGTTCTTCCTGTTTTCTTTTTTTCATCCTTTCTGTTCTCTTCACTTCTATGTATTTCTTGTTTTCTTACTATTTTTTTCCTTTCTCTCGCTTTTTTTTATTTCTGACTTGCTTCCTCTTTTTTCTGAATTGTTATACGAGGTTTTGCCTGCGTTACGCCAGTCGACGACAGCATACGAGAATCCGGGCCCCTAAAGTGCTCTGCACTTATCATCATGCCTGATAAATATATATATATATATATATATATATATATATATATATACACTTGCAATGGACACGTGCTGAAGTGTTTCTACAGCAGTATTGCACAGAAGTATGGCAATGCGATTGTGGGAGCGGCGCGGTCTTCAACAGCGCGAGGGCCTGCAATGTTGCGTTTTGGCCCTGCGTATCGTGAAAATGTCTATGAAGTATTGTGTTATGCGTTTAGTGTTGCGACATGACTCATAAACAACGGTCCAGGAGGCTTTTGTGTGCGCATTCAGTACAATCACAGCCTAACGTTCCTACTTCTTTGAAAGGAAATGGCGTGTGTAAACGGCGATTGAATGTTCATTTTCTTTCATTTAATCGGGTTTGGCCTATACTCCTCTCTTGCTCTCTCTCTCTCTGTACTTATATCGGTATACATCTAGAGAGAGAGTGAGCGGTAGGAGCTGCGGAGGGCGTCCTGGGGGCCACGCGAATGGGGCAGGCCAACAAAAATCTGGCGCGTATATATAAAGGGCAAGACGGTGGCCGTTCCGGAAGCACGGGTACACTTCTGCAGTGGTGGCAAACAACGCGGATGGCGAATTCAGAATGACCAGGGCAGCGATGGACGAAAAGCGGTGTTGTCACGTTTGTCAACGACGCCTCTGTTGGCATAGTGTCGCTATTGATTTCCGTGACGGGACGTCAGCTTCACACAAGTGAGCCCGTGACTCAGCCCCACCGCATGTGCGTGATTTCTTTCATTCATTCATTCATTCTTTCTTTCTTTCTTTCTTTCTTTCTTTCTTTCTTTCTTTCTTTCTTTCTTTCTTTCTTTCTTTCTTTCTTTCTTTCTTTCTTTCTTTCTTTCTTTCTTTCTTTCTTTCTCTTTTGCTTTGTCTCTTTCATAAATCCATATTCATTTTCGCACTGGTTTCTATATTCTTCTATTTATCTAAATCTGTGCTCGTTTATTTCTTTGATTCTGTCGGCCTTCCGCTTCTTCTCTCTTTCTTTGTTTCTTCCATACCTTCCTTCATGGCCCGGAACATTCCAAGTTATAAAATTCTGCAAAATAGCTCATGTGCTTTCAAATAGTCACAGTTTACAAGTTGCTTTAATGCGGTCGTTAGGAAGAGGTCATTCAGAGCAAGACGGATAATACATGTTATGGCTTTTAAATAAACTCGGAATGTTGTTATACACATTCATTATTTGTTTGTTTTTTCGTCGTAATGCTCAAAACCGGTAATAAAGGGCCCCGAAGGAAGAAAATGTATGTTCCGGTGATTTTCCTATAAAATACTGCTACAAAGTTCTGCTTTCATCTTGAAATGTCGCCAGAGAAGCGAGTCAGGATACTTCACAAGGATTCTCGGATCTGCAACGCTAGAAATTGAAGTGAAAACCAAATGAGCCGACTGATAAACACAAAACCATTTCCGGAAGTTCGTATTAAGAATGCCATACTTAATAGCAGAAAAAGCAACAAAGAAAGTCAGGTGCAGAACAGCGTATTCAGTAATGCAGAACTAGTATCACAGCACAAAGCGAAAAACAGAGTGCTGTCTCGAAATTCTGCGACTCATTGTCATCGCAAAAAAAAGCATGGTTCCGTCTCAGCAAATAGCTTTGAAAAGGCAATTAGCTGAACGATTTCCGGAATGTGCTCGTTCAGAGCCAGACAGACACGAAAAAGTCAAGACATTACGACAAAAAAAAAAACTAAAGGGGTCCTAACGGGGCTGAAAGACGAAAATAAATATAGAGGTAAAATCGAGCACAATTTTAAAAGGTCGTGAACGACACAGTCTCTCGAGCAATTTCGGTTAAAGCAATTACGAAGTCACCATGATTGCTCTGCGGAGGAGAAGCACGAAGTAGAGGGGGTGTTAGGAGGTGAAGGGAAGTAGTTGTCGGCTGTGTTATGGTTCATTAAGAGCATCACCGGGAAACAACAAGTGCCTTGTTCTGAAAGTGTGTGCATCTTTCTTTCTTTCTTTCGCTGTTGCTGACATTGTTTACAGATTCAATTATGGGACACAGACTCAGTATATTCAGATGTTTCTATTAACGTGCCTCTGAACTAACACATTCCGAAGCTGAAGAATAAAAGCACATTTTAAAACCTAAAAAAGGGGAAATGATCTCAGTAATAAAAAAGAAACAAGAGGAAAATGCTCTCTCATTCTCGTTTAGCCGTTTTGATCTTGTTCGTACTTTCTAATCCGTGCAAACAAAAAGTAAGTTTGAATTTTCGGCGCGTTAGAGAGTATTAACGGAGCAGGGGCCACAAGCCTCCCCCGCCACTTTTTTTAGGTACGTGTATTTTCGGTGTTCGAATTTTACGTTGTCCCACGTTTTAATGTGAAAATAAAAATTAAGAGACCCTTTGTCGACCTTGTCGCGTTAAATACCTGAAGCTAAGCGTTTCGGTGACAGCTTTTAGAAGCCGCTGCGAGAAACCAACACGCAATAAAGACATAAAAATGTCCGCCTAGCTGTTTACGCAAATGAAGGCCTCCTGTGTCAGCAAGATTACCGAAGATTATATGTTTGACGCGTGCGATATGTATGTATGTACGTATGTATGTATGTATGTATGTATGTATGTATGTATGTATGTATGTATGTATGTATGTATGTATGTATGTATGTATGTATGTATGTATGTATGTATGTATGTATGTATGTATGTATGTATGTATGTATGTATGTATGTATGTATGTATGTATGTATGTATGTATGTATGTATGTATGTATGTATGTATGTATGTATGTATGTGTTTGTGTGTGTATGTGTGTGTGTGTGTATGTATGTGTGTATGTATGTATGTATGTATGCGACACACAAATATGTGCTATTAGACGTCTGAACCTAACTGCTAACTCTTGACTGGAGAAAGTAACGCTCGACAGCGTCTTTCAAGTTTATTCCCAAATTCCAAGAGCACCACCTTGGTTACGCACGAACTTGACTGGAGAAGTTAGAGTAAGGGTTGGTTAAATTCTACCACACAATGGCATCTTGAAGAAGGCGGCGCGCGACTTTGAGAATGACACCAGCTTGCTCTGTAAGCACACGCTTACTTAAGTATCTACAGACACAGGGAGAAGGCATGCGTTTCTTGAGCATTAGCACAGAGAAATGGCGGATGTGTTTTGCTGCAAAGCTCTGAAAATGCAAAGCTATTTGCGCATTTTGTAAAGTGCTCTTCCCCTCATAGGACACTACTGTGCAACAAAGCACGCTCTACAAAAAGGGTAAATAGTATTTTCCGCAATAGCAGGTTACGAACAAAGTTGGGGTATTGGAAAGGCTTGCGAATACGGAAAAAAATATATTGAGCGAAAGATGTATAAAACGAGTAAGCTGTGATCTTTCTGTAAAAATGTTTTAATAAAGGTATAAAATGTCATGCGGTCTCTTGAAAACTGTGTGGCTTTTGCAAACGCCACCGAACAAATACACTAGTCCAGTTATGCATTTTTTTTCGAATGAAAATGGAGAAATTTAAAGTAAGAACACAAATAATGACAACAGATTCGAGCTACAGATCTCAAAGCACTGAAAGTGTGCTTCAGCCTCCTTATATTTTAACCTTATAAAATGTCACACTGCGCACACCGGGAGAGAAGTTCAGAATAAAAACGCTAGCTGAACGCTATCGCCGAGAAAAAGCGGCAGCAGCGCTACTTGCGGAAGCTATTCATTTTCTCTGTCACAAAAGGTAAACAGGTAACAAATTAGGCTTAATTTTAGCGTCCTACGACGCGTGATTTATGAAGGCCTCCGAATATAATACCAGGCCTCCGGAGCGATTTTTCAGCGAGATTATAAAATTGCGGAAATATTTAAGCGTACACTCACTTCAGCATTACTGCGTGATAAGGAAATATGATAAGATAAACGGTACCACCAACGAAAGAAGCCGCTTTGTATGCCGAAACAAAGTTAAGTGGTGCCTTGTGAGTCTTTATTATGAACGGGCTCCTCTATCGACCTTCAACTTGTTTAAGCGTTATTACTTTTATCAAAAGCTTTTTCTTTTTATCAAACGAACCGTACATGCAGCTGTGCGTCTCGATTCATCTTCATAAAAATTTGATATTCAAATATAGCAGGCAAGGCTTCTTATCACTACAAAGGCTACTTTCGGTTATTACGGCAGTAGTCTGTGGAGGTGGTGATCCATCAGAATTTCTTTTATATAAGGCTTTATTTCGTAGCAATGCGGTTTATCTCCATTATTGGTATGATCGAAGAAGTATTGCGTGAGTACGCGATGCAACTGAATTAAAAAAAAGATAAATATGAGAAAAAGAATACGAAGCACGCCCGAAGTCAAGTTTAAATCAATACGGAGCGTTATTTAGCCGACGCTTTTGCGTGATGCATGAAATTGGCTTCGCATGCGGAGAGAACAGGAAGGCAAGCCCGTCTATAAAAACGAACCGAAAGCATATGCATTCGTGCTTCTCGTAAACGGAGTTGCTGACACCGCTAATGCAGCGAAGTGGCACTCGCAATTGGAAAGCGACGTCAAATCGGAAATTTTTCGCCAGCAATTTGGAAGGTGCTATTCACGAGAGTCCACATTTATATACATTTTAAGCGCAGTTTTTAAACTTGCATGAATATGCCCTGGCGGAACAGAAAAATTCGGTTTGTCAGCGCTTGAGGATGAAATACCTTTCGCGTGCTAATTCATTGACAGCTGGGATGGTGGAACTTTGAGTCTAGCGCCACTCGGCCTACTTGAGTTATTTTTTGGCGCCGGTGCTTATGCGATTATACTGCCTTTCCACTCGTATGTAAAAATACACGAATGAAATAAAAATTTGTAACTTCAAGTAATAGCCATTAAATCATGCCTCCCCGCAATGCGCGTCTAGATGCGCGGTATTTCGTCGCCGTTTGCATATAGTAGTGGAAGGGAAGTGGCATTCGTTTATCGGCAACAGCGCATATCTTTTCGATAAGATGGCGGCCCTCATCCTCTTCAACATTTAACAAAGACGCAGCCAATAAAAACCGATGCGGTTTGCAGAATGTTATTTCACATGCCAAGAAAAAATAACACAACATTGTAACAAAACTTTTATTTTTAATGGGTCAAACTGGGTGTCCGCGTGCGATGAATATAGTTGCAAATAGGCAAACAATCGCAAAACGGGAATATCAGAAAGAACGTTCTACGAAACATGAACAACCGCTCCCCACAAAAAAAAAGAAAAATGAATATCTGGATTTATATTCTCGATTTTCTTTTTGCCTTCCACGGATCGCATCTGCATCGCCTTGAGCTACATGACGGAGGTCGGAAAACGAAGAATAAGGTAGTAAAATACGTAAAAAAGCAAGGAAACGAGATATATGGTTCGCACTCACTGCATCGCCTTATATGAACGTTATCTGTTTCGCCTGGGTAAATTCAGCTCTTCCGCGCTTGGCTTCCCCGTGGTGTCAGCTTGAATTTGCTCCCCGATGCGAATTTTATGCAGCGTAATCTGCGACATCTGGGAATGCGGCAAAGTTGCGACTTTCTGTGAGGCGGATCGCTCCTATTTCTTCCAGCTGTCTCTCTGACCTCTATTGCGTTTTGTGGAATATTTCTTTTTTTTTATTAGATATATTGGGGAGAGGTTGGTGCCGATGCGTGGCGCCGGCTACTCCTCTTCTTGCGTTCTCAAAATAAAGAACAAGCGCAAAATTATACAAAAGTGTATTGAACAATACTCGCGCACTTAGTTTTTCAATACAATAAAGTGTTGATTCAACACAAAAGATTACAAAGCACAAATATTCACACAAATTAAACGTTCACCTACAATTCTCACTTACATGTTACAGCCAATCATAGGTACCTTTCGAATGGTCTCTTAAGTGCAGCATTCTAACTGAAACAGTTATGTTTTCGAAAAATTCTGCACTAGCACACAAATACAAGAAACATTTAGCCAAGAATACCAGGTTCATAATGATTGTAACAAATTTCTAACACAAAGCTGTTTTATGCCGTGGTCTGCAAAGACTTTCACGACGTATTTCCTGTCATAGGAAATACGTCAGCAAATTGAACATAATGAGACGGTGAAATAGAAGAAAGAGTTCCTTTGACAACAGTCGAAACCACGACCTCTCGGTCCACTAAGATGGTTGACGGGCATTTCAGCCACGGCGCTACCGTCAAACACATGAAAGACGCTACACGAACGCGCTTTTTGACCTCTAACACTTTCCTCTCACAGTGCTCTTGGTTCGTGGGGTGGTGTCACCGTCGGGAAGTGGTAGAGATGAAGTAATGCGTGGCCTACCGCGATTAGCTCTGGGAACGCAGCGTAGCTGCGATGGTCTCACGCGGCGCTTTTGAAGAGTAATTTTGTCAATGATTTAACACACCGCGAGGTGGCAGCTTCACTCCAAGCCTCCCTTTCTGACGCTCGCCGCTTTCCGAACGCTCAACGCGTTCCCCGCTCACCCTGTGAAAAATCATGGACGGGCTTGGAGGGGAGACATGACGCGCGTCGCGTTTCTCCGCGCTTTTCACGTCGCTTTAAGGGATTGCATAGCCATGCAAGTGTTTATTATGTGTTTCAGGGTGCCGTCTTTGCGCAGAATTACCATATGCTCTTTGCAGGTATATTTTGGACAACTTCAGGCATATTTTAACAATTGTGAAATATTTTAACAACCTCAGTACCACAAGGGCAAATCATGACCACTGATTATGAAGTTTATTAATTTATCTTTGTAATTACTGTCCCAAATCGTATATTTAATCCATCTTAAAATGCCTGCGGCTACAAAAAAAGGCGATTGTGAATACAGCCAGTAAATATCGCATTTCCATGATGCTTTTCAGAATTGTGGACATATTTTTTTAAACAATCCGGTATACATGTTCGTGGTCACGATGAGTCCGGCGCGCAAGGCGAATGGCGGCGTTTGCCTGTCGCCGGTAGGAAAAACTTCGCTTATGTGTCATTCCTTTTACGACAGCAGGCACCCACACATACAAAGTACAGGATGTGATTTCCGACATTTACGATGCAGCGCCGCACGGTTATTTCGAAGTTTATGGCGTCATTGAGAGGGAACTGTCAAGGGCAATGGCCTTGCAGCGAATAGTGATAGGTAGGAAGTCAAGAATTTGCATAAAATGGGCAGAATGGGGGGGGGGGGGGGATTGGGGAGAAGAGTGGCAGTTGGAGGAGGGACATACTTTTGGAAGTGTATTTGGGTAACAAAAGAAGCAGGAAGGCACAACGGCTAATGGGCACATGGAATGACGACGCAGAAACACTCGCATAGCAAAGAACGTGAGCTCGTATGCAAGAGCGTGCAGGAGAAATGTCGGCGCTCCGAATAGACCGCCAATGCTATTCGGGTTCGTCCGTTTTTATTTGGCTGGAATATAAAAAAAAGTATGTGCGTGGATATGTTTATGCGCGTTCATAACATTTAGCGCGGTTGCACGAAGAGACGAGAAGAGTAATAGACGAGTAATATTTTTCTAAAAGACTGGCGGTTACCGGAGTCAAGCTTCGTGCGTTGCAAAGTTTTTCGAGAGAACAGATAAATTTTGAAATTTTGTTAAAATTAAAACCTGAAAGCCTAGACCGGTGAGCATTGAGAGAAAACATGGTTGATTCCTCCGTCACAGGAATCGGCCCAACACAAAAATAAAGCGTGTCCTTACAGAAGTAGTAGAATGTTTACTGTACATTGATATAAGAGAGTTTAAAGGGATCCTGAAACGGTTTTGACGATTTTGTACAAACACATTGAGCCAGTAGATCAAGTCCTAAGGCTCATTTACAGACTAATTTAAGCTCTCTTCGTACACTGTGTAATTGATTACAACGCTATAAAGCTGCGAATCGCTGCAGATCACTGCGGCTCAGCCCAACGCGTTTTCAACCGCCCCTCCCGAGCACGACACGCATTCTGGGCACGACCTGATTGGCTGTGGTGTGCGCGCACGAAAAATTGGCTGGTAGGGTGGCGGCACCTGTCGGAGCAGATATCAACCACTCCGCGATGCCTCTGTTGCCAGACGGCGTGCGTGCTGCCGGGCGCACTGGGCTATGGCCTCCGAAATTGCACGCAACCTGTCGGCGTGCAATCTCGGAGGTCATCGCTGGGCGAAGCTCAAATCGTCGAGTGTGCTCACGTGAGCTCTGCGATCGCCGGCGATGCCAGCGTGTCTCATGAGTTGAGGAGGCAAGGCAGGGGTAAGAAGGAGGGTATGATATAATTGGACGTAGCCGCCTTGGTACACGGCGTGCAGCGAAATTTGTGGTGCCAATGGTTCGTTGATGCTCTAGCCTAAACGCTGACAAAGCTTCAAATAACAGTTTCAGGGTCCCTTTAAACAATGTGTATTGGTGTCTGGCAGCTACAGCACGGTTTAACGTTGATGTACCCACGTTGACGTTTCGTGGTACATCTTCATTCCCGACGATTAACGTCCATGATCTATGATTAAACTAACCTTTGTGGTAGCTGTAGTAGTTGACGGTGAGAGCGTAATCAGAGATAGCGTTGTGTACACCTAGAGGAGCGTCGCTCGTGGGAATGCAGAACTTGGGCTAAGGTCACCACCCCGCGGCATGTTAACGAGGGACAAAACACCATTGCCGGAATAGGGGGAAACGCAACACGCGTCGTGTCTACGTTGAAGCGCAGCAGCGATTTTTCTCGGGGCGAGCGTAAGCAGGGGTCGCGGTGTTACAGACAGGCGAGGTCGGCGCGCGTCGCAGAGTCATTTTTGGTACGGGTGGATGCTATGAGCGAGGCCGACGCTTGGGCTAAGGTCACCACTTCGCGGTGTGTACACACCGCGAAGTGTGTCAAAAGAAGCTCCTCAAGTTTCCATTTGAACACGCTTTTGTGTCTATGTGCTTCGCGCAACTTTTTGTCCCGTATAGGAGCGCTGTTTCTCGCTCAGTATGTACCAACTGGCACACCAACAATCTTCGTTGCAATTAATCCTTGGGAGCCTGGTCGCGCAGCACTTCAGCCCAGAGCCACACAAGGCTTGCTGCAGTAGTTGAAGGCAACAGCGCTGAGCGACCGCCTGTGAAACTCAGCACTGTGTGTGTGAGGTGTGCAATGTGTCTCTCGTTCTCTCTCTCTCTTTTACTTCCTTATTCCCCTCCCCAAGTGCAGGGTAGGAAACGGGGCGTATAGGTGTAGTTAACATCTCTCTTTCCTATATTTCTCTTTCTCACTCACTCTGTACATGGCTAGGCAAAAAAAATCGTTCTGTGTACACAAAAACTCCTCTTGCGTATGCGCCGCAATAAATTGAGCAAGCCTTACTATTCAACAACGGTCGTTTATTGATAAAAAAATCACAGCATATCCACGAGGTGAATGATGGTGAGGTGGGCGAAGCTTGAGGTTATGGTTGATGCCGTTAACCCTCCTAGAAGTTCGCCCGATAAAATCATCATGCAAACACGTGAGGTACGGTGAAGAAAACTTTTATTGACATTTCAAGTTACCTTTATATATTACCCACTTGTGGTCGGTGGAGAAGTGCACAGCTAGCGGCGCCAACGTGCACTCCGAGCAGCGAGAGCAGCGGACCCCGAAAGGCGAGCCCTGAGAAGCGGCGGCCCTCCGCGCCCGCTGCTTCGCTTCGTCCATGCCCCACCAACGATTCGACACGTACGGCGACGATCCAGGAGACTGAGAGAGGCACTCGATCGCCGCGCACTCAGGCAAAGCGCGCAGCAGCCAATCGGAGTGTAGCGGCAATTCGGAGAGTAGCGGCAGAGTAACGCCATCTAGAAAATGAGACGAGAAATGGTCATCTCTTATCATGGCCTCCGAGATGGCAGGCGATACTGGGGGGTTACGCGTTACGCCTGACAAGGTTAGACAAAGAGGAGCTTCGCCCCTAAAAAAGAGCATGGCTGCAAACACCTACTAAGATTTATTAACATACTTAAGCAATAATTGAGGAAGAGTTTAGTAAAGCGTCAGAAGTAACCAAGTGATAAACGCCGCGAAGGCACGTTTGAGCTTGGCTAGTTAACCATCTTTACGGAGTGCTCCGACGGTGATGTTTGCACCATTTCATCAAATACCAGTATTTCCTATTGTACTATCGGCACTACTTTTGCACTGCCGACCTTGCATGAAGCAACTCACTGCTGCAATAGTTCCGCCATGCACAGATTTGTTCATGTTCTTCGTTCCTTAATTTCTTTTTCATGACATATAACTTCAGATTTGCCTATTAACGTTGAGTGCTTTATTTTAAATTTACGTTAAGTGAATATTCTTCTAAGAACTTTTAAATTTGCTAGCATCAAGCCCTAGTTAATTTATAGCTTATGTCCGGGGACGTAAAGCTGAGTATTTTGCCGTAATCCGTCAATGTAGCGTTTTAATGACAGATTGAAGCTGCAACGAGAATGAAGCTGCGCTTTGAAGCGCACTGTCGTCAATTACAGACAGTCGTGTTCGCAAATGTATGAACAATTTTAAAAAAAATGCGGACACGGGAAAGGTATATATGTCGATAGTGAAACGTGCATCGCCGACTTACAAATTGTGACAAATGGCTCTATACAGCGTCACCGCACCTGCGCAGATCATATTTCGAACTGAGGAAAGTCCAGATTTTTATCATTGTACTTTTCATATGCTCTGGCAGGTTAAGCTAAGTGAGATAAATGCAGGAGCTTTACGCCATGAATAATCGGAAATCCTGCGAACCCAAATGAAAACGACTATGTCTTCAGGTCGATGTAAAATGTAAAAATGATGGAATCGGATGTAAAAATGATGGAGAGAGTGTAGCTTCTCCTTTAAGGAGCACATGTCGAGAATGTACTTCGATAGCAACTTCGTTATTATTTTACGGGTAATTCAGACGCGGGGAACGATAACTATGCAGAAAGGCGGCCATATAGCCTCATGAATTAAGGAAACATATGAAGAAAGACATTTAGGCAACACCGGTATGAGACAGCAAGGCGAAAGAACACTCAGCTTAGGTATCCATACCACGAAAAATCAACTTCTAGTACTAATACTCCCCTCCGCCGCCATTGTTACGTCTTTTTGGAGTGCCTTTACCACTGAGGCGTGACCGGGGCGGCAGGGAGCCGTGATGCGGGAGGGTTAGGCAGGAAGGTGGGGAACTTATGGGTTGTGTTTTGACCGTCTGCTCTTAAGGGAGCAATGAAGTGGCAGGCAGAAGTATAAAAGGAGGGCGGGATAGGGGGGGGGGGGGGGGGCTCGTATGGCGTTTCCCGGTGGCATGGCAGCACTGCCGCCAAATTGATGTGACTGCTGCTGTTGCTTCGTTTGCTGTAAGTAAGTATTAACAAAACCGCATTACGTCAAAAGAAGCTGTCTTTTGAAAAACCCGAGACAAAGACCTCATCAAATAGGCTAAGCAATCACCCATGCTGATGAGGGAAAAACAGAATCGGGGAATAAAGCTACGGGGTAGTGCACATTTTCGTTTTGTGTTAACCTTAACACACTAGTTCTTGTTATTTTTCTTGTCCTTGTCAGCCTTAATGAAGCTCTTATAATCACTGCAGAATAAAAGAGAGCGGATGGTCAGCTTTTGTGAAAGCCACGAGGCCTAAAAGAATCGCAAAAATATAGGTACACTGAACAGCGCCAGCCAACTACAAAAGCTGAAAATCAGGAGCTTGCGTATCCCGTTGACATGTATTTTCCTTGTCTAGCGTTAATCGAAGGACCCACATAAACGATAATGTCATTTTTTATGTTATTGAAGGTAAAATAAAAAGCTGTAATTATAAGCCACCGTACACTATAAACCAGAGATAAGCGCTAAGCCTTTGTCTTGTTTTACTCCGGCCAACGTACTAAAATACACTCACTGTCGTCAGTACATCTACCAGATTTTCTTGCCTTTGCTTTCCAGCGTTCTCATTAACCCGAACTCCAGGTTAGTTCGCAAAGCCTAAAGCAAATAAAGTTCCAAGCCCGTTTTCTGACTCAAGGCAGCTTTCCCTGCGCATTCGATGCAAGAATACCTTATCGGAATGCGCAGTGTCGAGCGTGCACACTAAATGAAAGCTGAGGCCATTGCATCAGGCAGCGAAGGCTCGAAAATAGGTGACGGAAAACGAAGAAAAACATACCCAATGAAAATATGTTTTGGTAAGACAGAAATATGGGAGGAAAGGGTATGCCAGAAACGGCGACAAGTTGATACAAACTACCAAAGCAAACAGAGGACAATCAACAGTGTGCTCCTATTCGCCATCACTTTGGTTCATAGGGGATGCGCCTCACATTCATGAAATCATCCACCAATGTACCATATAGTTTAACTTTACAGATGCAGAGCAGCGTTTGCAGTCGTTTCTGCAGTAGTGCTCGTGTCGGCATTGGTACGCTGAGATGTGCATCTCACACCAACTTTAATGATGACTTTAGCGCGCATATGAAGAAGTAGAGTGCGACCATGTTCTCTTATCTTATACAGAGAGTTTATTCGTCGAATTAAAAGACAAAAACATCTAGCGTAGCTTGGACTCGGTGTGCAATGCTAAAGAGACATCGGAGCTCATGGGCACATAGGTAGTCCTGGCTGTTGCCGTTTTGCAAAGTTTATAAAATTTTAGTTTTTCTTTCTTCCGCTATTTTTCTTTTTTCTCTGTTCTCTTTTTTTTCTGTTTATGTTTCTTGTCTCTGTCCATGTGAACATCTGTCTCTTGCTCTCTGCTTCTCTTTCTTTCTCTGTGTTTCTTGCTTTCTTTCTCCGTATTCCGTTTCGTTCTCTCTCTGTATTCCTCGCATCATATTTCTTTCTTCTTTCTCTTGCTCTCTCTCCATCTATTGCGATAGCAATTATTTAGGAACTCTCGACGGGCTTAGCTGTCGCCGTCGCTGTCATGTTCCGTGTAAAGCCTAAATTGATAAAATCCCCTCGCGCATCGTATGTTCTACTCGCGGGTAAAAGCGCTCTAGCGCGGGCGACGAGCGCGGCTGCAGCAGAGATCAAACGAGCCGGCCCATCTCCTTCACTCGGGGTGCTCATGCATAGGCGTGCACAGGGTTCCCCTTCAGGGGCGGGCGGGTGAAGGTTCGTCGCGGAGCCCCCCCCCCTACCCTCCCTATTATGTCAATGTATGGGGTTTAGTTTGCCCCCCCCCCCCCCCCCCCCACCCTGTGTCGCAGCACTCCCCCCTCCCTATCATGTCGATGTGTGGCCTTCAGATCGTCTGGTGGAAAGCCTGCCATCGCCTTCTGACCTGGAAACGTTTCTTCTGTTTTGGGCCCGCATTGATCGATGCCTGGTTCTCAATGGGGTGAAGGCACACTGCTTGCTCGCTTGATTTACAATCTTCAGCTTTGTTTTCTTTCGAATTTCGTTTTGTGCGTTAGGTCACAAATAAGCGGGCGCAGACGCCGCGAACAGAACACATTTTCTTATGACCGCCCTTTGTGAATTTGCAAGGCGTGCCCTATTGCGGCTCGTAAAAAAGGCGCCTGGAGAATGCCCCCCTCATCTTAGGGCACAAAAGCCTTCGATAAGCTTCCTCCCGGCTATGTCCGGGTGCTTCTTGCGCGAAGGAGAATAAAAAAAACGTGGCTGTTCCCTCTGTCAAAGGAATCGGTAGAACACGAAAGTGAAACGTGTATTCAAAGAAGTAGTTGAGCGTTTATTGTGCATTGTTTCGCCACAAGGGTCAGGAAATTAATGCTACAGCAACAAATTGTAATGTGACGCGAAGAACGGCAAGCAGCTCGAAACATCCAGCGCGCACCTCAAAAAGAAAGGACGCACGAAATGAGCATACACAAGACGAGATCGGACTGTCACAGCTCGACACTTAAAGCGCGCTGCTATAACACAAAGAAAGACGCACGAAACGAACGCACAAGTATACACAAGACGCAGCGCGAACAACTGCCACAATGGTTACATCGTGTGTGAACAGCGCACTCCTTTCGTAAACGCGGCCGCTGCTGCGAGCGAAACGACCGTCGTGCACTTCTTTAACCACTGTAACTTCAAAGCAAACTTGCGATGGAAGCACGACATACAAAGAGCGCGACGACATTCAGAGCGCGCACTCCGTGCCACCTTTGCGCCATCTCGCTAGTGATCACGAAAACGCGCTGAAGTCGACGAGCTAAGAGGACCGCCAACGGTATATAGTGATTATAAATAGCTTGCCGTTAGCAAGCTATTTATATTTCGCGCAGCGCACTGCGGAGCGAGAGGTCGTAGGTTCGACGCCCGGCGACGGAACTTTTGGATGCGAAGCATCTTATGCTCGGGGCTATGTCCGTCCCTCCCGCGTCCCTCCGACATTCCCACTGCGCATGCGCGTCCTCTCGAACTCTCTCCTACGCTCACCCCCCTTTGCTCTACTCTAGGAAACCTCTACTCTATAGGAGTGGCTCCCGCGTCCCACACCCCCCACGGCGACGGCACCCCGCCGTCGCCGTTGAAGCTCCCTGGCACGGGGCCAGCTGTGGCGTCTCCCCCTCAGGCTGGAGCATAAATGAGCTTTATGAGCGCTGGAACGCGGATGGCGTCTGCACGATTCTCAAAGCGCGAGAATACGAACGCATGCGAAACGGAGGCAGATTAGTCTCCCTCTCCCTCTTTCTTCGGCTTTGCCCTCTCCCCTCAAGTCACAGAATGCGCGAAACCATCGCTCCACCCTGTCGTACGCCCAGTGGTTGGTCCGTTGCCTGGACAATGAAACGCCGAAACGCCGCGCGCGCCGAACGCCCCGCGTGTCATATTTCTAAGGAGCTTCGCTCATCGGTTGTATTCGTAAACGGAACAACTGCTTGTTTTAACGTGGCCTTCACTGTTTCTGCAAGTGGGTCACTGAATGGTTCAATTAAAAAAAATGATAAAATTAATATCTACCGGGAGTTAGAGCATCCTTACAAGCTTGCGTATGCCGCGACCAGGACACTATAGGCCACCACTTTACTGTTAGGCTCGTGTACCAAGTCACTTCTGACACTGTTGTGGCCTTGAGCCGTATTTGACTTTACTGCTGCTGCATGGCAAAACTCGTCCAAAAGTCAACAATGCGCTAATGACCGAGGCGTCCAGGTGTGGCCCCAAGTCCACGTACAGGATGCAGTTGACTGCATGAAGCGCAAACTGGTCAGCATAGATGTCTTTTTTATCGAGTGGCTGTGGTACTATGCACTAATGTTTAGAAACAAGGTTGAAAACTCAAATGTGGGTAAGCAACAATGCTCCTAGCGAAGCTGTGAATAGGAAACGTTAACACACTGATTTCAAGGCTGACATCTAAAGGGCAGCACGCTACAGATTATCCTCGCAAACTACCACAATTGCCCTGCAAACGTTTATTACCTTCCAACAAATACTTCCTTCACAGTATGATCTGCAACGCCAACGAAGAAGTCATAGTGAACAATCTTACTGATAGCAAAAAGCCTTTATTTCAGAATGATTTATGCAATAAAGTTCTGACAGATTCCGTGCATTTTGAGATTCAATTTCATGCAACGGAGTCTGCAAGTGTCAGCCTTTCGCGTTTTTTTTTTTTTTTTTTTTACTGCGAAGCATTCCTTTGAACCGTATTCAGAAACACTCCTTGACTTGAACTGGACTTGCCACCGCCTAAAGGCAGCGCGTTTGGAACGCGTTTGTGCTGCTTTGGCACCGCTAAAAACAGCGCGTTCGAAACGCGTTCGTGCTGCATTGAAGGCCGTGGCAAGTCAAGTTCAAGTCAAGGAGCGTTACAGAATACGGGGGTTGACGTCCCAAACCCAAGATATGATTTTGAGGCGGAAGCATTTAATGTCTCATGCTCACGTCCATCCGCCCGTCCATCCCTCCGTCCGTGCCCTCGCACTGTGCCAGGTGGCCGCCGGGGCGCGCCAACGGACGCCGGTCACGTCGGTCACGCCTCGTGTCGGACTCTACAGCGTTCGCGCTTTGCTTGCGTAGCGTCGCTGTGCCCTGCGTGTCCAATCATGCAAGAAGGGAGACGCGCCTGGCGTTCCATTCTGATCGACCCCGTCTCAATGGGCGCAGGTGTTCGCCGAATACACTTTGGAATTTACAAAGTGTCCTTCATTTTAGGAGCTTGCTCGGCAAGCTTCTTAAGCTCGCGCTTTGTCCGGCGGCGGCGGCAATGGCGGCAGGCGCGTACACGCCGCTCAAGGCGCCAGCTTCCCGGTGATTTCAAGAATGCTCACTAGATGGCGGCGCCCCTCAAGGCGACGCACACCACTCTCAGCACGTGACTTCCTTTCTCTTCGCCGGGAGCTCACGCAGTGAACACTCTTCGTTACCGCTCTGCCGCATGAACACCGCACAAGCCATGCAAGGCAGGAGAGCGGCGGGCTCGCTACGAGCAGCAGCTGGGGCTCGCCGCCCGAGCGCCGCATGTAATGTATATATAACAACGTTGTCACGTCTATATATGGTATTAAGAGAAATGTGTACGGAGGTTTCGCGGGCTACCTTATCATCTCTGAGCAAGCTCCTCCAACACCATTCACTTTGTGGATATTGCGGTGATTTTAAGTGCGAAGCATTTCTTAGCGAACTTCGGTGACTTTGAGCGTATCTATCTATCTATCTATCTATCTATCTATCTATCTATCTATCTATCTATCTATCTATCTATCTATCTATCTATCTATCTATCTATCTATCTATCTATCTATCTATCTATCTATCTATCTATCTAGCCGCCTACGACTTTGTGCTCTCCTGGCCGTATCGTTAATGGGATTTATACCAAATTTGGTATGGCATAACATGACTGTATGACGAACATAAATGGCTGGTCATATCATGAAAATCATGACTAACTTGTCATGAAAAGTGTGACTCACATGCCACGCTCATGGCGCGCTGGCAGCCGTTTCGTTTGCTTGATATACACCAAATTTGTGATTGATTGACGTGACTGTACGAAGAACGTAAATGACAGGTGGTAATATGCAAATAATGACGTGCATGTCATGAACAACATAATTTACATGCCCCGCTCATGACGCGCACGCGGGCGTTTCTTTAGCTTGATATACACCAAATTTAGGATTGAGTGACGTGACTGTACGAGGAACATAAATGACCAGTGGTAATATGTAAATAATGACGTGCATGTCATCAACGACATAATTTACATGCCATGCTCATGGAGCGCTTGCGGCCGTTTCGTTAGCTTGATATACACCAAACTTGGTATTCAGTGACGTGACTGTATGACGATAATAAATGACAAGTGGTAATATGGAAATCATGACATGTCATGTGTGACATGACTTGCTTGCTACGCTCATGGCGCGCTCGCGGCCGTTTCGTTTACTTGAGATATACCAAATTTGGTATTGAGTGACATGACTCTATGACGAACATAAATGACAAGTGGTAATATGGAAATAATGACATGTCGTGAGCGACATGCCTTGCATTTCATGCTCATGGCACTCTCGCGGCCGTTTCGTTAGCTTGATATACACCAAATTTGGTATTGAGTGACATGACTGTATAACGAACATAAGTGGCAGGTGGTACCCAGAAAATTTTGGCATGCATGTCATCTACAACGCCATTTACATGCTACGCTCATGGTGCGCTTGCGTCCAGTTCGCTAGCTTGATATACACCAAAATTGGTATTGTGTGACGTGACTGTATGACGAACATAATAACAGGTCCTAACATGTAAAACATAACATGCAAATTATGTAAAGCATGATTTGCTCCTTCCTGGCTGCTTCGCATTTCATCGATTCCCACAGTGGGTGGGATCTGCCGGCTTTTTTTTTGGGGGGGGGGGGGGAGGTGGGGTGGGGGGGGGTGATGCCGTAGTGGAGGCCTCCGGAAATTTATGCCATCTGGTGCACTTTAACGTGCAATGACATTGCACAGTACACGGGTCTCCCTAATGTCGCCTAAAGATTTTAATGTCTGAAACGAATGCACTGATATTGCGAAATATAGTTGATACAGATTGAGGTTACACGGCTGCTACGGTCATGGATGAAGTTCTAAATCCTTTCATGATTAGTATAACGTACTTTACAACAAAAAAAATTCAGAAGGGTAAAGGGAAGAAGGGTCACTGGTGTAAGTTTCAGGTTTTTTTTTTTAACCTGCTTGTTTCGGCAGCTCATCTGCCTAGAATTCACGGAGGTGCTGAGGCAACTCTCAGGGAGCTTCGAGAGCACTTCTGGTTATTGAGAGAGCGCCAAACACTGAAGAGGATTATTTTCCTGTGTAGAATGTGCAAACGATGGAAAAGCACAGTAGAGACAGCACCAATGGCCCAGCTTCCACGCGAAAGAATTAAGGAAACCAGCCCCTTCACAGTCGTTGGGCTTGATTACTGTGGGCCGCTGTACGCGAAGTCAGCAAGTGGCTCAAAAAGGACTTACATACTTTTGTTTTCATGCGCAGTCACACGTGCCGTTCACCTTGAACTAACGTCGGACATGACCGCTGCCACGACTTTGCTCGCCTTCCGTCGTTTCGTCGCACGCCGCGGTGTACCCTCTATAGTGTACTCTGACAACGCCCAGACGTTCCGGAGGTGTGCTAGCTCGTTAGCATCTGCTCTACGAGCTCTTAGTGAGTACGCCGCGGAGCTCAGAATACAATGGAAGTTTATTGCAGAACGAGCTCCGTGGTGGGGTAGATGGTGGGAGCGCCTCATCCGTACGACAAAGAACGCGCTCAAGAAGTCACTGGGACGCTCCAGTCTTAACGTGGAAGGCCTCACAACGTTACTATGTGAGATTGAAGCTGCGATCAACAGAAGACCACTCACCTATCTCGGAATTGAACCGAACGAGTTACAGCCTTTGACGCCATCACATTTCTGGCTGGGTAAACGCTGCACATCTTTACCGCAACAGGTCTGCACGTCAGAGCCTCACACATCAGTTGATCTGCAACGAAATGCTCGTCATCGCCAGCGTCTAACAGCGGCACTTTGGAAGAGATGGAAAAGAGCGTACCTGCTATTGCTGCGGTCAGCACACAATTGCCCGACGTGCCCAACAACAAAACTCCGAGTTGGTGATGTAGTGCTATTACAAGAAGACACGGCACCAACAACGTCATGGAAATTGGGCAGAGTACGTGAGTTATTTCCAGGGAGAGACAACATAGTGCGCGCTTGCTCCGTCCGTCTCGCCAACGCTTCAGTTGTGAATCGCCCGGTGCAAAGGCTCTGCTTGCTCGAAGCCTCCGATTCACCTTGGCCCGCCCCGGATGATGTTGAAAATTGAGCCGGAACGGAGCAACACGAACGTGCGGCACCCGAGGGAAGAAGAGAAGGCCAAAGTGGACAGAGCTCGGGAGGGGACGGCGAGACAGTTCGCCATGATTGTAGATTAAAGAAGACCTCTCTCTTACTGTTTAGGAGCCAGTCATTTCGTAATAGACATGTTCCAGCCTTGAAGAGGTCTAGGTGGACAAAATAAAATTGAGAGCGCGAAATCTCCAAACGGACTACCGAACGACAGTTCATGGTGTGGCGGACCTCAAGGTCCGCCGGCTAACAGACTGTCTTGAGGTACAAGAGACGGCACGTCCGAAAACGAACACTCTTTAATGGAACATGAAGAAGCAGATGGCTTCGTGCCCTCGAGCGAGCGGCAGCTCGTGAGGAGCACTGATGATGATGAAAGGCGTCTGCTAGGCAGATGAAGATGAAAGTTACATCTTCCCGCGCCCAGCAGATGGCGTCATTCGATTCCCAGAGGGGACAGCATTTGATCAGGGCAGTTGTCTTCTGTTCCGCCCGACAACTGGACAGAACAGGAGCAGACCTTTTACACGAAAGAGCCTGCCCTTGACGAATAACAGTCGCAGATGAGTTTCACCTGGCTCAGCACGTGAAAACGCTTTCTTTCCAGCACAGACGTCCGGTAGTCGAAAAAGTGTCCGTAGTTTGACGCGTATCGTGTCGCACTCGCTCTCTTGAAGGTCTTCAGTAGGAAGCTCCTGTGATGACGTCTTCTCTCTCATCATCTTTTTGTTGCTTCCTCTCAAGCACTCTCTAGATGGCACATTTTTGATGCGAAAAGAAAACGGCTCTGTGTCCATCGGTAGTTCCAAATGTGATTTCATACTCTTACGTAGGTCCTCAGTCATTAATTCAGTCGGATTTTCTTTGCTTCGGTGGAAGTGCCGCACGAAGGCTCCGCTGTCTAGTGGAATTTGGTCCCCCGGTTTCTCACAAAGGTCTTCTCTGGCCACGGCTGGATGTGTGATAGGGGTCAAACGAGAATAGGGAATTTCTTCTGGTGACTTTTCCCATGTAAACAGGGATTAGTTTGTCGCTCTTTTCCAAATGATTGTGTTCGCGTCTGACATTTTCAAGGCGTTCAGTGGCCACAGCGAAATTCTCCTTTACGTCGATCAGTTCTTTCCATATCATCACATTTCCTTATTACCACTTGTCGTTTATGCTCGTCATACGGTGACGTCACTCAATACGAAATTTGGTGTATCTCAAGCTAGCGAAACGGCCACGAGAGTGTCATGAGCATGGCATGCAAGTCAAGTTGCACATGACAAGTCATGATTTCCATATTACCACTTGGCATTTATGCTCGTCATACAGTCACGTCACGCAATACCAAATTTGGTGTAAAGCAAGCTAGCGAAACGGCCGTCAGCGCGCCATGAGCGTGGCATGTAAATCATGTTGTACATGGCATGCAGGTCATGATTTTCATGTTACCACCTGTCATTTATGTTGGTCATGCATAAATGCCTCATCGCACCAATTTTTGGATACATCAAATTAAGAAAACGGCCCCAGGAGCACTCTGGCCATGGCGTTAAATCACACTTTTCATGACAAGTTACGCATGGTTTTCATGATATGACCAGTCATTCATGTTTGTCATACAGTCATGTTATGCCATACCAATTTTGGTATAAATCCCATTAACGATATGGCCAGGAGAGCACAAAGTCGTAGGCGGCTAAATAGATAGATAGATAGATAGATAGATAGATAGATAGATAGATAGATAGATAGATAGATAGATAGATAGATAGATAGATAGATAGATAGATAGATAGATAGATAGATAGATAGATAGATAGATAGATAGATAGATAGATAGATAGATAGATAGATAGATAGATAGATAGATAGATAGATAGATAGATAGATAGGCTCAAAGTTGCCGAAGTTGGCTAAGAAATGCTTCGCATTTAAAACGTGTATTCCCGCTTTGCCTGGGAACATAGCTTCCAATCAAACGTTCCAGCCTGTAGCATTTATGGCCACCTATCGAGACACCCGCTAGATCAGATTCGTCAGTCAATAACACAGCCGAAATTTCCATTTTCTGTGACGCCCATGCTTCGTAAACGTTTGCTGTCGGGTGCACATAAGAACGCTGCGCTTCGCATAGTGCGCATGAGCAGAAGTTCCGTGCACGCGCTCTACGCGAAACGTGGCGCTGTTACGTACGCGACGCCGTTACGGATGCTCGGCCCGCAGTACTAAAACAATTGAAGGACACTTTGTAAACTCCAAAGTGTATTCGGTGCAAGCCTGTGGCCATTCGACTCACTATGCCATGTCCTTTTTTTTAGTGTTTTTTCTTTTCTTTTTTTACATTCTCTCAGCAATCACGCGATTGATGAGGGAGTGTAAGGGGGAGAGGCCACAGCTGTGGTGGCGCAACTGTTGATATGCGCCGCTGAGCCATCACGTGATTGCTGAGAGAATGGGAGGGGGAGAGGCCGCCACTGGCACCGTTTCTGGGCACGCATGGAGGACCGGACGGACGTATGAGATAGCTTAGCGTTTGCGTTGCGCATGCAACGTATACGGTCACCTCTGGCGGGCTCCCGTTAAGTGACGAACGCTAACGCTAAGGCCGCTAAGCCCGCAAGCTTTGCGTGCGGTATTCTAAAACTCTCTAATAAAGGCTTTCGCCTGAAAACTACCGCCATCTAGAACTCGCAATTAGAGAAGTTTAGTTCCGCGTCTGGAGCAGCTCGTCCTACGCATGCTCCAGTCGTTTCCAATGGCAGCCCGTGTCCGCAGAGCAGCTGCGGACGTCCGAACTAAAACTGTCTATTCACCTTTACATATAAGAACACGTGTTTGATGTTCTTCGCAAATGTGTGGACCAGTTTACTACACTGTGGCAGATCGCTTCACGGAGGTTGCGTCAAGGTAGACGGCGTCTACCCAACAGACAGATTAAGTTGCGGTACGCAGAAGCTATGCGTACGCAGGAAGCGCGCGGAGGCGTGCGCATGCCTAGTAAACAAGACAACGCATGGTTTCTGGCGGGCGTCCGGAGGTTTCCAAAAGCTGCGTAGCGTTTGTTGCGTACTCTGTGGGCTTTGCGTGTCGTTCTCTCGTCTTGTTTTGGAGACGCCACGGGCGAACGCGAGCGCCGACTCTTTAACCGAGCCGTGGGGAAGGTTTCGGAAGCTGGCGTCTGGCGTCGCCGCGTAGCACGCTATCGGCTTCAGCGTGTGAAACGCAGCAATCGGGTTGGCAGGTTTTACGTCCGTCCAATCAACTCAGTGTGGACGCGCTTCACTACGTACGCACGATCCCGCGTGTTGCGTACGGGCGTTGCTGCGGACGCTCAACTAAATATGTATAACATTGTAGCTACCGTCTTAAGCATTTTTGAATGTAAAATCACGATGACGACAATCATTTTCGACAGGATGATTTATGTTACCAGCGGGCTAATATTTCTCACAAAATCTCCACTTTGCCGGGTCCTGAGCGAGCGAATTAGGATTCAAGCCTGCGAACTCCTCTTCATCCGTCCACGTACAGTCGGCGCCAAATGTTTAGATACCATTAGGTCTGAAAGCAAATTTTAATTTCCCGGCAACTTGCAACTGTACTCGTTACAGCATATGTCGCTAGAGCAATTTAGAACAGGCTGGTAATGTAAATTCAAGGCAGGCTGGAGATTTTTTAGAATATTGAGATTTTTCTTGTCTCATGGTTCCTGAACATCTGACGCTGACTCTAACCCTCTGACATCTTCAGCTGTGGTTCCTTTTTTTTAAACACATTCTGTCGCCCTAGCTGACCAAAAGTTATCGGTAGGACGCATTAATTGACCATCCCACCTCTATTTACTTGATATAATTCGAATTAGCAAATAGTTTATTTGGTAATGTTAGCCTATAATCTGTTGCAATTAACACTGCATAATCATCTTAAACTTCCGGGAACCTGATATTCAGGAGCAGCCTCCGTTGTTCTCGTATTCTCGTTGGTCTTCTCACACAATGCATAGAGGCTTGTTGCCAATCTTAAGTTCTTGCTCTCTCGCCAGCTTAATTTAAACACCTGTGCGGCTTGCATCCCGAAGTTAACGACCATAAAATAATGCAGCGAACATCAACTAGTTCAGAAAATAATGAATTTCTGTTTTTTCCACGATACAAGTGTAGTACAGTCTTTGCTTCAGAAGTAAAAAATTTGCTTCAGTAGCTGCAAAATACCGAAATACATAAAGCAGCACATTTATTTGAGCTCTGGACAACCGATTCAACTGAACCGTCAATATGACACATGTTAATCTTCTGCTTTGGTTTTACAATACAACAAGAAACTTACACCAAAAGTTCATTACACTTGAAAAAATACATTATCATTCATGTTTGAAGCACTTTATATGTACTGTGCACCTTATGTAATAAATAAATACAGCAAATCAAGCTTTATTCTGCAGTGTTTTATACAACTTCGATTGTGAGGCGGCGCTTGTGCTCGTGTGTGCGCACGTTTTTGGTGTCTTTCTCTCGTGCCATTTTGTTCATATTTCATCCATACCAATACGCCCGAATGTCAGTTGTTCTTAATTTTCAGCCTTCGATTTATTTTTAACAAAATATAACCTGGAGCATTTGTACCGCACACCCCTTGCCCAGTCACCGGCACAAGTGGTGTATTAGATTGTTTCTCCCGTAAAGAATTTCTATACATCAAAAAGTGGCCTCGCAAAACGCTGTTGGTGCCCGTTTTAGATTAGTTTTGCTTGGCTTTGTGAACCCATTCGAGCAAACAGCGAGCGCTTTGCACTGTGGACACATTGCTTATACTAAGCATGGCAACAGCCTAATTTCATCCACAAGTCATATGAATAGCGACCAACCAACACAACAAGCTGATGAAAAAGCCAAGAGGATGTAGAGACAGCCCTGCTAAACTCGTGTGCGGATAACCTGCATCAATTAAAATTTTTGAATGTTATTTTTTTTTTGCTATTCTGAAGCGGTGATCGGAAGCTATGCAGAAATGCTGCCGAACGTTCAATACCCGAAGGGCAGAAATAAAAAAAAAATGATGATACTGGCCTTTCCTGACAAATACAAACAAAATCTAAATAGTGAGACAGCTGGGATATAAAAAATCACGCCTAAGAATCGCCACAACAGCAAGAATTCCTTCTGTCATACTAAGTACCACCCCCATCCACCTCCTGTTGGATGGCGCTTTGAAGTGCTCTTCTTTCTAATACTCCTCAACATGGTGCTACAGCGCTTGCGTCTAAGCCCTGGTGCCACTGTTGCTGCTTCGTTCGCTTCGAGCCAAGCCAAGTGCGTGTCTACCAAACCGCATGGCTTCAAAAACTCCTCTGGCGAAACCCGGGACAAAGACCCGATCAAAGAGGCTGAGCAATCAACTCATGCCGGAGAGGCGCAAGGCGCAGAGATTAACACGATGTTGCATCTTTATCTACGTACTTTAGATCTGCGATGTTATTAAAATCATATTTGCGATTTTTCTTTCTGCACGTTGTCAGTAGCCAGGATGATGCTGTTCAAGGCACTACAGCAGGGGTCTCAAACACGCGGCCCGTGGGCCGCATGCGGCCCGCCAGGCTCTCGATTGCGGCCCGCGGCTCTCACATGACGGTCTTTGCCCCTCGTATTTCATTTTATTTTTCTTATGAAGTATGTTCCTGAGGTACCCAGACCTGACTGGTTTAACGCATTGTTGCGTGAGGCATCCCATGGGTTCACTTTGTTTTGAAACATAACCGTGAAACAAAAATTATATTTCATAATCGGCGTCCCGATTTGAGTCATTTTCGAGATCGGCATCGACGTGTTTTTGGAATCCTGGCACCGAACCTCCTTCAGAAATTACCTGTATATGAGATATGGAAAAATCTTCTTTCAAATGGCAGCGTTTGCAAGCAAATTGTACAAATCCCCCCCCCCCCCCCTCCCCCCGCTTCTACCTTCTTCACTTCCCCGGCCCTTGCGGGACTAAATTGCGTGACTGCGGCCCGCTGGCTGAGGTGAGTTTGAGACATCTGCACTACAGGTTAATGGAGAGATGACGGCCTACCTTCATTAGAGCTTGGAGACCAAGACACTATAAAAAGATTAGCCTAATGGTCATCACAAGCAAAGAGAAAAAGCGTGGACGTTGATAGAGATGTACCATTGATAAAGTGCTAATAGGATGCCACGTTACATTGAGGTCACCGACTAGTATAAAGGGTTAGGGCTTGTAAGTGTTTTATATTGTTCCTTCAGAATTATATTTCTTATTCGTCTATTGTAAACCTCTTTCTTTTATTCACATACACACATGTTTCGACCATAGCAATGGTTTTCTAACCACCATGACAGCAGACGGTGAGCTTCGACGACAAAGCTAGGTCTTATGGTCCATAATTTGTACGTTAAGTTGCCGACGAATATAAAGAATTTGTGCTTCTAGGTGTTTTATATTGTTCTGTCACAATTAGGATTGATATTTGTTTATTCTTAAACCTTTTTTGTGTCTCACAACAAAGAATCTCCCTGTCACGGACGTGGACCACGACAAGGCCAGGCCCTAAGGAGCTTCGCCCCTATAAGGTCCAAGGCACCCGACCGGGAATTCGAACCAGCGACTTCTCGTTCCACAGCGCGCTGCGTTAGACCACTCAGCCACGTCCCATGCATGCGCCGGCATTGTAACAGCAAGCTATTTATAGACACCATTTACCGCTGGCGGTATGCAGATCTCGGAGGAGCTTGAACGTATTTTTTATCATGCAACGCTCCTACGTCTAAAGGGAATTTTTCAAACTCAAAGAAAATATTTGAATGAATGGAGTTGAAAAGGGCCATTGAGACGCGAACGAAAAAGGGGCCACTTTCTGCACGCACTCGTGATGTGGAACGAAAAAAAAAGAAGAATGCCGGGAACACCATGGGTCAGACGCCACCACGTGGCAGGAGACGCAGAGGGGTCATTCCACGCTCCAATTATCTAACAGCGTCGGGTTCTGCGTTGTCGCCACTTGCAGCGCGTTGTTCAAACACATAGGCGTAAAAACTGTGACAACTGTTAGTTCACTCTTGTCCTGTGTATACCTGCGCGTCCTTTTCGAGCGCCGTTCTTTGTGCTTCAGCGGGAAGCTGCAAAAGTATCGAGGTGCTCGTCGATCTTCGTTTGACATTCAAATTTCTTGCTATCGCATTCATTGCTTCGCCCTTGCGGCGAAACTGATTTTTTTTTCACGCGACGCGACGCAAACAAAATTAATCTAGATAACTACTACTGCACGTCAGAGAATAGAGGCAAGCTTAAAGTGATCCTCTCTTCTGTACCAGCTATTACTAAAATATGAACAAGCTCCGACAAGCATAGCTTGCTTCTTGACGTTTCGGTTGCTTCTTGTGCATGCATTGTCATTATTCCGAGCTCCTGGTTTGTCTGTTAACCCTGGCGATGAGTAAAGCGTCTTGCTTAAAACGCATTTACTCTGGCTGCTGTCAACAGTAGTGCACTTTCAAGCGCTCGAATGGACCGGCACATAAGGAAGAACACCACAAGTGCTTGCCGTTATTATTCGACTTGAACGGGCCGAAGCTCTGCAATGGTGGAATGTGCGCTTTTGCAGCTAATAGTGTAGTCCGAGTTAATTACGCTTTTTAGAGTCCATCGTGTCAAACATGAGATGACGGCGCGGGCCATTATGTAAAGTTCGGGATTTAAAATGAGCTATCTATGTTTATGCATGTTTTTCCAGCGGTGCTTGAACCATCATTAACATACACTAAAATCAGCCGTTGTCACCAGCTGTAACGATGACTTCTGCACGGTACAAAAAAAAAGCGTGAGGAGCCACGGAGTTTGACTTAGAGCGTTCGAACTCGAAATGTATAAAAAAATATGTAACTTAAGCAAACTATACCTCCCCGTCTGTCCTTTATCTTTCTTTCTCTCTCTCTAAGCAAACTAGTCAGCCCCATTACCACTCATTTAACTCGACTGATGGGCTTTCGGGATAACTCCAAAGGCAATATTAAGGAGCTTCCTATTATATAAGAAAAAAAGAAATTCATTTTTTTTTATTTGCCACGACTATGCGTGTCAGTAAACTCCCAGGGAGCCCAGAACAGGAAAGATATCAAAGGGAGCGACTGGTAACCGCTTTCCTGTTCCCTTTTCTTCCAGTGCGCCCAGATTAGAGTGAGCCATGAAACTAGGCGACAGTCTCCTGGGGGGGTCCCAGCGAGAAAATGATTGAGGGAGAAGTGAGAAAGGTTGACAGGAGGGAAGCGGGGAATCATGGGGAGAGAGACGCGCCCCGGAAGCAACATTATGTGTGACGTGTAAGGCGGAAGAGGAGGGTGAGTAAGAGTCATCCGAAAAGGCAAGCAGCAGCCCAATTTATTGTGTGCAAGCTGTCCGACTGAGTGCCTTCCTCTGTCCTTGAGAAGCCTCGTGATGCGTTCTTGTTCTGGCTGATGGGAATGAGGCAAGGATGTGGATTGAAAGGGTCTGTGGCCGCACAGAAGTGTATAAGTGCCGTGCAACTTATGGCATGAGAATGATAGTTCCCCTTCACATGGACATTTCATTTGTATGGCTTCGTTTTGGTTGAATAGTGTAGGTACCATACCTATTATATCAAGCTTAAGTCGCCAGGAGATTCAAGCGCACGCACTCGTTTTCTACGCTCGAGAGAGGGTAGAGAAGTATGTTTGCTCTTTTATTTTTGTGCCTTAGTGCAGCAATGTTTTTGTGTGTGTGTGTGTGTGTGTGTGTGTGTGTGTGTGTGTGTGTGTGTGTGTGTGTGTGTGTGTGTGTGTGTGTGTGTGTGTGTGTGTGTGTGTGTGTGTGTGTGTGTGTGTGTGTGTGTGTGTGTGTGTGTGTGTGTGTGTGTGTGTGTGTGTGTGTGTGTGTGCGTGCGTGCGTGTGTGTGCGTATCAGCGTGTGTGTGGGCGTGTTCGCACACTTTGAGCCTGATGCTCTAGTAATAATTCTTACGAAGAACCAGCGAAACTGACCTGCTGCGTATGTTCAATATTAACGTCTCAGTAGCAACCACCACGCAGAAAGCTTTTTCTTTCTCTTTAGCGCACCGTACAACTATGCAATACAAAATAGGTCCGAATGCAGATATTAAATAAGTGTATCTCGAGAAACACTTTTACTTTGACCTTTCTCCTACCTCTTTTTGGAAATTGGTGTGCATTCATTAAAGAATGATGACTTCATGAAAGCAGAAAATTTTTGCCGTATCGACATTTATCATATACCTTCCCTACGTTGCTGTTATACCACGGTGAAGCGATAGAACGTAAATGAACATCTAACATTCCAGAGGATACGAGGTTGAGCTGCTGGCATGACTTCGTACTAAACTACACTTGGACCCTATCCACACAAGCGCCAGTACTACTCCATCTTGAGACTACGTCTGATGTTGACCAGCTTAGCGACGCACTCGAAGGACCTGAGAAACATTAATGTCAAGCTCACATCTTTGAAAACAATGCTTGCGTAGAAAGCGGCCAAAAAGCCTCCCTATGCGACAGTCCGTGTTCACAAATGAGGGAGCCATTAGAGATGGGACTCGTTTCTCCGGCGGAAAAGAATGAACAGAAACACTCGCGCTGGCAGCATATTGGCGGGTCGGGAAGGACTGCAAAAATGAATGAGGGCTTAACCCTTTCAGTCCCGAATTAACTATTTTCAATGTAAGCAACTAGTTTTCACATTTGGAGAGGCACATGATCGTGGTAATCCAAAAAAAACTGAAAAACTCTTTGTTCACACTTTTCAGTGAAGAGTAATTAATGTGTCAATTAATTTAATAAATAATTATTATTTAATAGTAATTCCATAATTTTTAGTTCATTTATTACTTAAAATGTTATCTAGATAGGATAGCATAATGTCCAATAGCCAAAATTCAAATTTCTGGCGCAGAACTAAAATAAACGCCCTATCTCTGCACAGTGAAAGAAGACGCTGCCTCAGCAAAATGCGCGAACAGCACGACCGCTTCTGTAATTTCTTCGTTCAGACGTGACCTCGCTGTATTGTGTGTACCATGTTGACACCACATGTAGGGCAGATGCTAAATACGGGCTCTTGAGGAAGAACAACGCTTTATCTTTACCAGATGCTTGCTGACTGACCTACATAATTTATGATTCCAATTGGAATCACTGGGACTGAAAGGGTTAACACCGCGCAGCTTACGCAGTGCATAAAACAAAATACATGTGTGTGCGTGTGTTTCACAGAAGGCTTCCACAGCCAATACTCTGTTCTTACGACATGAATGTCCATACGTTCCGCTTAATCGGGGCCCTCACTACCCATTGTGTCAACCTGTCATTGTCTTACAGCGGGATGGACGGAAAGCTTAGCGCTTAAGCACCGATCAATCAGCGCCGGAAACCCCGCGGGCGGTGAGGAATGAAAGAAGACGCTGACCGGCACTTCGGAAATGAGGTTTCGCTTCCTGGTGCTCGTATTACACAGGACAGTACCGAACGAATGTCTTTCGACGGTAATCTGAGCAAATTATTCTCATATGAGAACTATCGACCCGTGCAGTGTGTCGTTTTCTGAAGCGACGTTCGCGTTTCTCTTCATTTTGCCTTGTAATTAGGACGACGGTTAACGAGGAACCGGTCTCGACTGCTGACCCGAAGGTCGCGGGATCGAATCCCGGCCGCGGCGGCTGCATTTTCGATGGAGGCGAAAATGTTTGAGGCCCGTGTACTTAGATTTAGGTGCACGTTAAAGAACCCCAGGTGGTCAAAATTTCCGGAGCCCTCCACTACGGCGTCTCTCATAATTATATCGTGGTTTTGGGACGTTAAACCCCAGATATTATTATTAACGAGGGACCGGTAGGTATTCGATTAATAGAATGTTAATAATCCCCGCGGACGTTAGCTCACCAGGTCCGGCTTTGCGAGTGAGAATTTCATTTAACTGCGGCTGGGTGACATCTGCGATGGTAACCTAGCGGCAAATAACTTTTCCAATCTGTCGAAAAGTCACACGCACAGCTACCTGATGTTCCTTTTCTGAATGCATTGCGTATGAGACCGAAGGAAATACTTTTAGAACAGAGTTCCGTAAATCATGAGAGGCTACACAGAGAAATATTCATGCGTCCCCAGCTGCCACGACCAGACACCGGAAGTATAAGGAATTATCACTCACTGTTCTCTGTGGATGACAAGATCTTGCGTCAAGTTGGTTCCGTCTCTGGCTTATGGTCTGTTCGAGCCTCATAGACAATTCACTCGTCGTAACGAGGCAGATATTGTAAGAAATTCCACATGGCCGCTCGAGTTGCCGAGTAGCTATTCCTTTATGCACCTTGAGGGGAAAGCTGCTACTTTGATTCCCTGCCGCGTACTAATAGGGATATTGAACAGGAAAAGTGCCGGCGTTTAGTCTTTATAAGAGATCACCTACAATCGCATAATCCCGCATTTGAACAGCTGAGTTTTACTAACATCACAAAGTGGGTGCAAAAAAAAAAGAGTTAACCCTTTCTATCCCAGCGTCCACATATGTGGAGAAAACATATCCGGGTAGTGGGATCAGACTAGCCAACGCGTTGACTAGAAACTGATTTGAAATTTTGGTATTACTTCAGCATTTTATAAAAAAACACGTATATGTGTCCACTTCTGTGAACAAACAGCGGTGCATGCGCACAGAACAATGGCGTTCTTCTCAAGTCGCCTGTAGAGGTGTATGCCTACATTTTTTTTCATGAGTTCACTTTAAGTTCTAAAGTGTTTTTGAATTCTTCGGCTTTATTCGAGAAAAAGAATGGTTTTTATCTAGTTCTTGTGGGAGTTTTGTTACACTGGGAACGACCAAAGTTTCATAAGTTGAGTTGTCGCTGCGGCGTTCACGTTTCTGGACGCCAGGAATACTGAGTTCGTGTAACAAGCTGATAGAACGCCGAATGTACTAGGACCCACTTCGCTGCTGAGCGGCTCTGCCCAAAACATTATCTGTGATATAGGTAAATATGACTTTTGAAAGTTACGTTTACAATTTCTTGCTTTATTCGGGTTGTAAATTAAGTGATGAACAGATACAAGCCATAATTTTTTAGTTGATTAACGAAGCAAATGTACCATTTTGGTGAGCAGCGGTAAATAGCGCGTTGAAGCAGAGCCATCAATAAGCAAAGGCCTATTGAAAAATGCCAAGGCTCATGATTAAAGCATTCAGTTTGAACGTAACCATGAACGCTTTGGTAATGATGATCAACGACGATAAATATGATGACGAACACGTTGAAGTAAGGCTATGAGGAAGCAAATGGGCCTTGAATGGCGATAATGATGGTTATAATGAAACAGTTGCACATGTGGAATAACGCGTTCATGATGACGATAATTAAGGAAGATTATGAAAGTGCTGAATCAGAGCCATCAGGAATCTACGACGTGAACTATTATGATGATGATTGTATTAATGATGAACGTGTTGAACCGATGATCAAGGTGTTTTATGGTAAGCAGTGGTGATGATAATTATTAATGCGTTGAAAACAGAGTCGCGGGCAGGCAAAGTTCCTATGTACAATGAAGAAGGTTGATGGACTTAGTGTAACTGGTGTTCCCAGCGTCCACATATGTAGACACTTGCTTTCTTCTAGAACTAAAGCGGAATTTTCCAGGTTTTCGGCTTATTCCCACTTTCGTATGTATTGTTATTACATACATGCAAAAAATATCTACTCGCACAAGTTGATTGGCTGTGCGAAACGAAAGGTTCAGGTGACCGTAATGTTCACTTCGTTGTTTGAACGGCGCTATCCCGTAGTAATGTAGCAAATTTGGCTAGTTGGAGCATACTGATGACGGTAAGCGCACCAAGACACAAAGCACGCTTGTGTCACGCACTTTCTTGTGCTTTGTGTCTTGTGTGCGCTGAGCGTTGTGACTATACCGTAGTGTTTTGTGCGCGGATGATGTATGGATGAATGGATGGGGCAGTACCCTTTTGATCGAACGGTGGCTCGCGTCACCTAGCCGTAACTCATAAGTTGGTACAAACTCCGAGCCCCTAATGTACTTTAACTGTAATGTAGTACTAAATCAGAGAGAGGGAAGAACAAAGTGAGCATGAGGGACTTGGCCACTCAAGTACGATTAGAGTAGCTTTATTATTCCAATTCAATACAGTCAAATACTAAATCTCCCTGTTCCCTTGATTTTAATTGCTGATGAGCTAACCTCCTATTGGTTGTTTGCGCCTGTAAAAGTTTATAAGAATAAGGCATGGAGCGAACACCGCTACGCGGACGAGGCTGGCCCACCAACAAGCGAATGTTACTCACCACCGAGCGCTGAAGTCAACACGTTGTCGGAGCACTCTCTACTCATTTTCATTGACAAGTCTCACAGGATGTGAAAAAAAAATCGTGGTAAAATTTTCTCCCTCTTCCATCTTTGGTTGTATCCTACCCTAATATAACGCATACAGAATTCTATACCATATGCTTTTGAAACAAAACTACGTATTTGAAACTAAGCTATACTCCATTTCATACCTCAGGGGCAACGCTATGAAAGCTAGCAAGACGTCTTGCAGCAGCTGCGTGCGGACCAACAAATACTTGCATTGTTTAACCACCCGTAGTTTGATTGTTACTCCTTTATAGATTGAGGAATAAATGAAGACGCTTTGTGTCTTAAAAAATAACAAACCCCGTGAATAATACGGTTGTGAAGAGGTTTTCCTGGATTGCTTAGCTTCTCTGCTTGTATCGTGGCCTCCGCGATTCAACCCGGTAGCGCGCAGCCGGAGCCAATCATGAAAGCCACGTTTACAACGAAGAAATACGCCCGCGAGGCGCGCAACCTTACACAGTTTGATGACTGCCCTTTTTGCATAGCCTCGACAGCGCTCCACCTGAGGTACGAAGCGGAATATAAGTAGAGCACCTGTGTTTCTGGAATCTCTTGATTGTTTCCCCCACGTCCTTCAAGTCATTCGACTTGATTGAAACGATGCGGCCATATTTTAAACGATGACAAACTAGAATATGATGAAAGACAAAGTTGCCTGAATATTGAGATAGAAATGCATACTTCGGGTTTAATGGTAGCTATAAGGCTAAATTTACTGAAGAGCATGTCGAGAGTTCAAGAGAACTGCAGCAGTCAAACTCACAACAGCGTTTCTTCTGGTTTCGATCATTTTTTTAAGTATTTCGTTGCTTTAAACGAAAGCTTTTGCCCACCGCAAGTGCAAAAGAGGAGAAACACAAGGAAAGAAAGGCAGACTTGTTAGTTGAAGTGTAAAAATTTATCAGAACTTCCTTCTCTACTTTTTTTCTGTAGTCATACTGGAAAGTTTTTGATTAAGATTGCCCACCTTGGCTCTGTGGTTTTTTTTTACGCTCTCGCTACGAAACTCATCACAAAAGACCGACGTCGTTGACTGAAATAAAAGTAAGAAAAGTTTGAGTCATTATCACTTCACCGACTCCTGTGATTGCTAGCGACAGAATTGAAAACTTTGTTCGAGCAAGTTTTGGCCTAAAGGCCGCAGAGATCAGCGGTTGGGGAGCTTTTATTCAAGCTAAAGTTAAGAGGCAAAGAAAAGAAGCAATATAACAACAGAAAGATGAAGTAAGAAAAAAAATTAAGTAAGATATGTCTTCAGCAAGAGCGCTAACCCCGTGCTGGAATGTTGAGACACGGCCTCTCTATCGATCGGCCGTGGTTGAGATCCCCGCACTCTGATAAACGTGCCGCGGTTTCTAATCTTCGCTCACAGTTAAAAAAAAATCTGACGTTAGTCATCAAAAAGGCATTACGCTGACGTGTGAAGAGGTTGTCTGCTATCTCTAGAGTTTCACGAAACGCCTGTCAATCACAGCACATTCATTAGCGTGCATTAACCAAGCCTTGACTTTGTATAGCGAACGTTCAGGAAGAAAAATGCATTCTATAGCCGATAAAGAGAGAAGAATCTTAGTCGAAAAAGAACCGAGAGGCACTAGTTCAGTGCTTCATTCTGCTCTGAATGCTACTGGTCTAGTATAAATTGCGGTGTCAATAAGTTAAACATCCAAACAAAAGCATGCGACATGTCCAGAAAAAAGAAAGAAGACAAAGCGATGCAAATGATGCCAGCATATTCAAACAGCCCCGTTCGTATCGCCTTCTGATTCACAAGCCAGGTTTCGCTTCCCTGTGGGCAACTCAACCGTGCCGCGAGGAGAGGAATGTCTGAACGCGTAACATTGGCCGTTTTAAACTATCCTGGAACACCGATTGCAAGTAAAGTGCCGAAGTACTCACTACGTCAGAATTCACCATTCTGCAAATCAGACAATTAGCCCAGTGCACACGGCAATACGCGCACTACCTAGCTACATGGTTTATTGATTCAGTTACTAATGATAATGATTAGTTATGCCTGAGCTCTGTTATAAATGGGTCTTTAAACAACCCGCTCGTTGCGCAGTTGATATGGTGTGATGCTTGGTGTGATTCTACGTTTCCGCCACACAATATTATGTATAGTAACGCTACTCCTGGCACAATATAACACTTTTGTAGAGTTTTCTCTCCAAGACTGTTTGAAGCAATGACGTGGCTGTGCGGTAGAACACTTTCTTGGCATGTACATGGCCTTGGTTTGATTACAGCTCCGTCCTATCACTTGTTGCGTACATCTGTCGTGAAACAAGCTATTTAACAATATCGCGCTAAAATAGGTAAAGAAGCATGTAGGTGGTGGCGCTAACCTTTGAAGAAACATCGTAAAGTGAAACCATTGACCCAATGATACGTACTGTCAACGAAAAAAATATTACGGATCGTAAAATCTAAGAACAGGCCGAATATCTCCACAACCTTACAACGCAGCTTGGTATTTACATTACAGTGCTCAAGTGGAAGTCGCTCGCAACAGTCACATACAGTTTTACAGGTTTCTCATGCAGGCTGCTCAAAAACTGAAAGTTTTCCGAGATCCTCTGGTTGATACACTTTGTTTTTACTGTAAACGTAGTAACTGCAAGAAATGCGGGTGAACGAACTCACAGAAGCCTGTTCTTGAAAAAGTGCTGTGCCATAAAGTGTCTAGTCTACGAACTCCATCTGAAGTTGGACATCGTCCCAAAGATACCTACTGCCTTGACATATGAAGAAAAAGTACCGAACAAACATCGTAAAGACGACTTCACCGACTCGTCTGTAACAATATTTTAGCGACAGCTTTTGTCTTTTTCATTAGAAAATTCGCTTGTTTTGCATATGGGTTCCCGGAACTGACTACTAGCACGTTTTTCTTTAGCACATAGGACGCCGTTCATAGTCGTGTGTGTCTGCAATTTCTTGTTCCTTTTTTTCTGCATGTGATGGCTTGCGACAATGTTTCTTGAGGTAGGAAAGCCTGGGCATATATAAGCAAATGTAGGAGCAGAAACGCGAGTTAGAAACACCACGGACTGAAGTCATGGTCGTGGTAATTTCGTGCAGCGGAGGCATTGCACGACGTAGTCAAAGCGCCCTCTATGCCGTCACCCACACTGGTAGCTTTGTTGATATGAAAGTTTCTTGTATCCAAGTATATCAGGTAAAGTGTAGTCGATTACTTGCTTTATTTGTCCAGTCATATTCTTGGAAATATTGAACTTAATATACATGCTGAATTTTCAAAAATATATGAGATGCTTTTAAGTAACCTGGATTGTTCCGAAGTCACTTCTTCCTCGTCTTAATCGTGCTGAATCCAGAAAATACTGAAATGTTCAGTATACTAACCCGAGCTATGGTAATACAACTTCACACAAAATGCTCAGCGGTTTTCAGCAGGGTCTCTTATTCATGGCCCAATTGCTAATATGTCTGCAACTCCATGCTAGTCCTATTATGTTTATCATAATCACGTCGCCCTTCCTGCGTGCATTCACATCGTGAATTGCTCCCTTATGTTAATGTGAAATTTTAAATGCGAAGCATTTCTTAGCGAACTTCGGCGAGTTTGAGCGTATCTATCTATCTATCTATCTATCTATCTATCTATCTATCTATCTATCTATCTATCTATCTATCTATCTATCTATCTATCTATCTATCTATCTATCTATCTATCTATCTATCTATCTATCTATCTAGCCGCCTACGACTTTGTGCTCTCCTGGCCGTATCGTTAATGGGATTTGTACCAAATTTTTTACGACATAACATGACTGTATGACGAACATAAATAGCTGGTCATATCATGAAAATCATGACTAACTTGTCATGAAAATAATGATTTACATCCCACGTTCATGGCGCGCTCCCGGCCGTTTCGTTAGCTTGATATACACCAAATTTGGGATTGAGTGACATTACTGTATGACGAACATAAATGACAAGTGGTAATATGAAAATCATGACTTCATGAGCGACATGACTTGCATTCCACGCTCATAGCGCGCTCGTGGCCGTTTGGTTAGCTTGATATACACCAAATTTGGTATTCAGTGACATGACTGTATGACGAACATAAATGACAAGTCGTAATATGGAAATCATGACTTGTCATGTGCGACATGACTTGCATTCCACGCTCATGGCGCGCTCGCGGCCGTTTCGTTAGCTTGAGATACACCAAATTTGGTATTGAGTGATATGACTGTATGACGAACATAAATGACAAGTGGTAATATGAAAATTATGACTTCATGAGCGACATGACTTGCATTCCACGCTCATAGCGCGCTCGCGGCCGTTTCGTTAGCTTCAGATACACCAAATTTGGTATTGAGTGGCATGACTCTATGACGAACACAAATGACAAGTGGTAATATGGAAATCATGACATGTCGTGAGCGACATGACTTGCATTCCACGCTCATGGCGCGCTCGCGGCCGTTTCGTTAGCTTGATATACCCCAAATTTGGTATTGAGTGACATGACTGTATAACGAATATAAGTGGCAGGTGGTAACATGAAAATCTTGGCATGCATGTCATCTACAATGCCATTTACATGCCACGCTCATGGTGCGCTTGCGTCCAGTTCGCTAGCTTGACATACACCAAAATTGGTATATCGCGACGTGACTGTATGACGAACACAAATGACACGCCGTAACATGTAAAACATGACATGCAAATTATGTAAAGCATGATTTGCTCCTTCCTGGCTGCTTCGCATTACATCGATTCCCACAGTGCGTGGGACCTGCCGGCTTTTTTTAACGTCGTTAGGACGATGGCGATGTATAATCACGATCCCAACCACAGCCACCAGAGTCATCATCAAGTGGGCAAAATACTGTTTATGTAAATATAAAAACAGTAGAGCACACCATGCGATAGTCGTGGTAACCTGGCTATCGAGCCTCAAGCGTGAACGGGTTTTTTCGTCTTTTGCACTCCTGACACTTCTGCTAATACCACGCAAACAATTCTTCGCTATGGAGGAGACGGTGAAAGAGAAATACTTAACAGCAGCACCGAAGCCTTAAGCACCATTCAGGTTTTACTTCTTCATCTTCCTACGCTGAATCGTTAAAGTTTAGCGTGTCTATTGCTTGCCAAACCATTGTATAACTTCACGCACTCTCTGACAGATTCTAGAGTTAAAATGCTTAAAGCAGTGCAGAGTAAAAGTGTTTCTGAGCTATGTAGCAAAAGAAAGAGAGCTTGAGAAGAAGAGACAGAAATATGAGAGAGTAGAGAGGCAGAAAGGGATAACATCATCGCAGTCAGTCGCTACTGTCGCTCGTGGTCGCCGCACAAATTTTCTTGTGTTCCTCAGCGATTACCAGTTCAGGCTCATGGCATAACAAATTCCTTATTGCCAGCTATGCTCCAATGGGGTCTTTATCCACACGCCAAATCTTTTTCTACGATTAATTTTCATCAATGAACTTGGCTTTCTGTCAATCAAATTCAGGTACTCGTCACCTAAACAGATCAAAGCGAAACCTTTCTTTGGCTATCTCGATACACGAAGTTTCCACGTTATCACGCCTCTCGAAACGCCACCCTAATATGTAAGCACGTACAATTAATGGAGTATTATAGACTCAGCCGATATGCGTGGAGCCAGTGTTAAGGGTTACGAGGCTGGCTGTAGCCCAACTTCCATGAGGTCTTACGTTAAGAGCCCAGTCCACACTGCTGCATGGTAGTGAGGGTGGGGGCTCATTGCACTCGCGCCTCTAGAGATTTATAAGGTTGCAGGGACGAACAGGCAAACATAAACCGGGAAGTAAACAGAGCTAAGAGCTGCAGTGGCATAAAGACTGCGACGCGGATGGCGCAGACCATCGCCATAAAAAGACTGGCGGCTATAAGGAAGGGCACAAGGCGGCGGTGGTTCCGGAATCCAGAGGGTGCAGGCCTACACGCCCAAGCCCGATTCGGAATGGCCAAGAAGGCGGCGACGAAGAGGGCAGTGGTCACGTAGGGCAGTGGCGGCGCCTCTGAGGGCTGCGTGTCGCCATAGATTTTCGGTCCGAGAACCCAGCTTAAAATAAGTGCGCACGTGACTCGTACAACCATCTATTGCGTTTTTTTTTCTTTCTTTCTTTCTTTCTTTCTTTCTTTCTTTCTTTCTTTCTTTCTTTCTTTCTTTCTTTCTTTCTTTCTCTTTCTTTCTTTCTTTCTTTCTTTCTTTCTTTCTTCCTCCCTTTCTTTCTTTGTCTGCAGATTCATACCTACCTGACAGTGGGGAAGCGCCTTTATAATGACAAGAGGTGGCTTATGCTGCATATACCGTAAAGTGCACTAGCATATCCATTTAGAGGAAGAAGCTGGATATGGTTACGCTTTATATAATTGCGGACTTACGTTTGTTACAATTAATTACTGTCTCCGGTTGGGCGTGGATGTTCGTTTTAATAAATTAAACTGTATTTGAGGTCATCAATTAGGCAATTTACGAAAGTCCTTGAAAGGAGGTTTGACAGTGTCCAGAAAAGAGCTACAACACTTGTCACAGGCTTTTGCCTCAGCGGAATTAGAAATTCACAAGTCACAAGGATTAACAACAAATATACGACCCAAGACTACCAAGAGTACCAAGGTGGTGCGTCGTAATAAATTTGCAGGGATTTACTGATAGCTTACATAAAATGAGCAGTGCAAACTATTTAGCAATAATAACGCCGAACAGTGAATTTAAGATCAGTTGGATGAAGTTATGTATTGTTTTGTTGCAATGTATACGACGTCATAAAAGCGGAGGGAAATTAAAATATTTGGGAAAAAAATCTATCTATCAGTAGAGGCAGAACGAGTCCACAAATTGAAGGCACTTTTTTCATTCACGCGAATGCAGCTTCTTTCGGCCATTTTAATTGCGTTTGTCTGATAATTTCAGAATATAAATAAAAATGCTTGTGTAACCTTTCTGGTAGATATTCATGTCTACAGAAGCACGCAGCACGAGAATCCTGCTGCCATTCTATGGTGAAAATAAGGTAGCCTTTATGACTTGCTGTGATGAAACAAATCTTCAACTGTCATATTTTTTTTTTGCGTGAAGCTTTTCTTGAGTATGGGTTCTCGAATACAGCAGTACTGTTCAGTGGAGGTGTTAAAGAATGCATTAGAACTCTCTTCCTTTTCATATATATACGTTGGTGCGAAATGCAGCATTTCGAATCGATTTAGACTCGGACACAGTGTGATTCCACACCACACTAGCAAAGAAATCTGAAGGACTACAACAACAAGAGTAATTAAGGAATGATTACCTTTCAGCGCTTGTTTCTTTCGCCCATTAGCTTCTTTAAGGTGAGAGGCCCTTGAAGTTTACAGCTTTCAGCAGACTTTAATACTGCAGGCTACAGTTGCTATAGGCTTTGAAATCACCTGCACGTTGAATGTGCTTTGCTCTATTCTAAAAATTATTGCTGAAGACATTGGATTTTTAGTTCTTTGTTCACAGTGACGCGAAGAAGAATATTTAGTAAAGTTGCATGTAATGGAGACACTATAAATCAGAATGTCATAAAAAATTTCCACGCAATAGCTTGAAGCAGGAATTAAGAGTGCCTTTCGAACTATAGCACAATGGACTTACCATGAGGTATGAAATTTAGGATATACGACGAGAAATAATGTTCCATGGGAAAGCGACAAACAGAGCGGTGCCTGTAAAATGTGACGACACATTGTCCTCACCAGCGCGGAACGATTCTGTCGCATCAAAGAGCGGTAAAACGGCAATTAGCGAAATGATTCCAGGAATGTACTCGTTGAGAACTGGAGAGATACAAAGAACTTGCAACAAGAATACTTATTGTAGCAATGCACACTTGCTCTAGACTGCGTAGGGCAACTTGAAGTTGGGAACAGTCAGAACCGGATCGGGACCTGTCGTTGTCTTGCGCTTTTCTAAGCAGCCGTTGGAAAATCTCTTGCATAAAATAATAATCAAAGCGAAAAAAAGGAGCTTCTTGGCTTTTTTTTTTTATTCGCTTGCTCTTTGCATGCATGCCCTCTTTGTATGCTCTGGCTTTTTCGAGGAATAAAGTGAGAAAAAGAACATGACTGTGAAGCCGAGAACTATATACATCAAGTTCTGCGATTGGGTGGCGATAGCAGAATATGCGAAGATGAGTCGAGAGTAGAGATGAGGATGTGAGAGTGCGCCATCGGCTTCAGCGGTTAAATTAGTGATGAAAGCTGTGTTATAGGCGAATGAAAAAGCCTCAGTGCAGCCAGCAATTTTCCCATATTTTCGGGTGCCTGCATTTCCTTCTCTATTCTAATATCCCTTAGTATTCTGAAGAAATGAACAATACGCACAAAGTTCCATCTCCATTAATCTTCATTGGATCTCGATATTTTAGAATAACGGCAAGCGTTCTTGCGTTCATAACAGCTCCTCAATTTCCGACAGCGTTAGACCATAGAGACGGGTAATCAACCAGAATTTCTCTTTTCTTTCGATTACTTTTGTTTTGTTCTGAAAGTGAGGGATTCATCTGTATTCAAGGGTGAGATAAAAAACAGGTTTTCTTTGTGTACACGTCCGTCTTAAAATTCAAAAGAAAAAAAACAAGAAATGTTAAACACGGAAGAAACTTATTGTTGAACCAAAGTGAATGTCTATTAAAGGCAGCGCTTGAGTCGTGTGTAGAAAATTGGCTTTGCATACAAAGGAGAATATTTTACAAATTCCTATCCGAAGGCATACGACTCTGTGGCTTTCAAAAATAAAGTTGCTGACACCGCTGATGCAGTGAAATGGTGTTTCAAAGTGGAACGTGATTAGAAGCCGAGAACATTTTTTCACCGAACGATAGGCAAAAGAACGGACATCGCTTTTGCTTGCGGGAGTAGACCTGCGTACATTTTAAAAGCCTTCTAAATTTCACATTTATTAAAAGGAGTACCAGAGCTCAATCTCAGAGGCGAAATGGTCATTTATGCCTCCAAAGCTGTCTTTTCTCCTCGCGTTCTTCTGAAGAAAAAGAAATATAGTTACGTCGTCACCGATGCTACCAATAGAAGTACTGTTTTTTAACTCTCGAAACATTCACTAGAATATGAACGGTGACCCAGAAAGAATGAATAGCAGGATTTATATTATGTTTGAGAATGCTGATATAATAAAAACCAGAATATACGCAAATATATATATAAAAAAAGTCCAGAAAAACGGGAACTCCAACATCCAGCGGTAATATCACATTCATGTTTCTCTTCATTTTTATTGCTTCTTGGCGTTTTTTTAGATCACAGTGGCGTCACATGCACCTTCTAGCTAACGCTTCCAATACAAAGAAAGTGTGAAAAAAGGAACATAAATAATAGCAAAGGAATGAGGAGCAGCAAAACATAATGTTCTCACCCATTCCATCCGCATATCTGAACGCTATTCGTTCCGCATGAAGGAATTCTGTTCTTGTGCCGCGCATTCGATTCTCCGAAGTGTCAGCTTCAATCTGCTCCCTGATGCGAATTTTATTCCGGGAATCAGGATCATTGGGGAAGGCTATATGGTGCCGCGGCCGTCCACGAGGCATGGTGCGCATAGCTCGACGAGCTGCCTTCTTTTCCTCAACTCTTTTAAAGACGATAGTCTTTCTTGGGATACTTAAACGGAGAAATTTTGGTCTGTCTGTCTGTCTGTCTTTCTGTCTGTCTGTCTGTTTGTCTGTTTGTCGGCACGTCACACGATTCAGCCACCCGACCAAAGTTGAACCACTTTCTCAGCGCCCAGCCATCTTGCACAAGTATTTTTGTTCATACTTGTGAACATTGTCTATCAAAAAGCAAATGTTACGCATGTCTGAGGAGCAACGTCAATACATAAGTAGTCTCTGGTATGTTTCTTTATAAGAAAATACATAGATACGTAATTATGAAGACCCCAGCGTTTCTTAGGCTGCGCTCAAAAAGCGACGCTATGCACGAAAAAGCGCTCGGCCGACGATATGTTCCTGCTGGGTTCTGCACAAGGTGATGTTTCTCGACAGCACTGCCAGATGGCGTCCATGTCTCACGCAGCGCCTCGGCGCCTCCTCTATTTTATCAAGGCCAGCCAGGTGCGGCCGATTCAACATAGAGAAAGCGCTGTCTGAGGCAAGGCAAAACAGTGTAGTACGGCCGGCAGAAGACTATCGTCTTTCGACGACATTTGCAGCGAAGCACGCAGATACGCGGCCAATTTTTTATTTGTTGTATCTTTTCTTTTGGTCGCATCTGTTTTCCTCTTTTTTGCCTATCTTCCCTCGCATATTATACGCCTTGTACAACAGCTGGATCGTCGAGCAAAATATAGAACTTAGTAATGTCAGATAACAAATTTAGCTAAATGGCTTTTTGGTAAATCGCGTGAACGTTAACTGCGAAAAGAAGAATATAAAGGAACTGCTGTCGTACATTGCAAGAAATAAGAAAATAACCATTATTAAAGGGTGCTCAAGTCTATAGGCTGGCAAGATAGAGAAAGAAAGAGCGAATTAGTACTGCGGTGTACTGAAGCTTTGTGGTTCACTACCCCAGACACTGTGTAAGGAACGAGCTAATAGAAAAGTATGAAGAAATGCGTTCATGCAATACTGTACAATGTGGGACTTTAAATTAAAAGGAGCTGATTTCAGATAGCGTGCTGATATAAAGCGAATAGGCAGTTAAATCAAGACAAAGGTCGGTTAGAATGATCATGCTGAACTTTTTTGAAGTTAGCTAAACGATGTCTTCTGCAGGTGACAGCTAAACCAATATGTTTGCGTGATGCTCCTTCTATAATGATTACCGCAGTAAAAGGCAACGACAGAGAAGGAAATATAAACTAGGAGGCGGACAGTAATTTCAAACTATTATTGAGGAGAGATGCTCATGTGCACATATACAACCATGCGCACATGTTTTGAAAGGTCTAATGGTTCTAACAACACTTAAAAAGACGTGGTCTGATTATTCGAACTAAGAAAAAGGCTTTAGTATAGCTTAGACTCTTTCTGTCATATTTGCTTTATATGCCTTTATTGTTTAGTGTTTCACTCATTATTACTTTATGTTTACAATTCTAATATATCGCAGAGCAGCAAAAACGACCACTGTTTTAGGTGAGCAGGGCAGTGGTTTAAAATTGTATATTTGTTTAAACTGTGGACACAGTTTTCTCCGGCAGCGTTGTGTTTGTCCAAAACAGATCTTTTTCATACGTTAGGGGCATCTGGTCGACCACGAGTACAGAAAGTTTCGATCATAGCTTGGACTGCTTCCTTCCGAAGCCCTGTACATTTGTTTGTGAAAATTTTGGAAAATAAGGCAATAAAATAGCTTCAGTTTTCTTGCCTTATCGGTCTGCCTCTGAAAATGTATGCGTTTATTAGGGTGTTGTGTAAAAGCAATCTCGAGCTGCTGGCTTAGGTTTTCTGTGTTTGTTTCTGACGAGCCCTTGCTCACAGCAACGAAAAAAACCGTTACCACCATTATGGCAACGATCACGGCTAAACGAAGTAGAAGTGCAAACAGGTGCTAAAGATGAGATAGTAATAGAGGAAAAGTGAAAGAAGAGAAAGGATAGCATTCGTGCGACCTTATGTCTTTGCGACATATAGAGGACAGCGCTGAGGCGAATCGCTGCGTCTTATAATTCCGTTTGGCTTCACTGTTCTCTTTACGTTCACTCAATTTGCTTCTTGTCCTTTCCTTTCGCCGACGACGGAGAGGTGGAGCGAGCTAGCGTTGCTCATATGAACATATTAACGAAGCGGGGAAGCGGTGCGACACTTGTCTCTGGCGGCGTAGTGTAAGGAATGACCGCACGTACGCGTCATTCCAGTTACGGCCTATAGGCACCTCCCCGCACACACACACAGCATAGTAGGGGGCTTCGACGTTTACGATGGAACGATGGACGGCCGTTTTGATTTTATGGCGTCATTGAACAAGAACTGGAGAAAAACTGATATCCTTGCGGCGAATAGCGAGAGGTGAAAATAAAGCTATTCGGCAAAAAAAAGGCTCTTGGGGGTTTGACACAAGTTAGCAAAAAGAAAGAAAGGGGTAAAGGACGATTCTGCAAGATGGCCAAAGGAGAAGCACGCGAATATCATTATGACAGTTTGTCGGGAGATGTCAGCGGTCGAAATAGATAATCAATGCTGCTTTTATTTGTCTCTCTATTGTTTACATGGATAGAAAGATAAAATATCTTATTCGCGGCTTTTTCTTGCATAACTTTTTGCTGTGCATTAGTGTAGAAATGAGGCGAGACAAATAAAGATGTTTTGAAGGACTAATAAATGCTGAGTACTAGTTAATTTATTGAGAACGACAGAAAAAATAGAAATAGATATGTTGAGGGACTGCTCAATTCCCTTTGAATTTTGTTTTGGCAGTACTCGAATAGCCTACCTTAGCACTTCAATTAGTAGTGTCCCCAAATTTAAATATTTTCGGCTTGTTGCTCTCAATGAAAACACCGTTGTCGATAACCCTAAAACAGTGTCGTAGTGCTTGGGTATGCATTGAATATATTTTAGTAGAGCTACCTTAAAAACTCACTTTTGGTTTTGGTTTTGAGGGGCGGCTTCACAGTGACGTGTCAACGCATGTCTTCCGTCATGGGAAGACTGAAGCTCGCGAAATGATAGCACCAGCTCTGTCATTTGTTGTCAGTGGCTAGTAGTTCACTTAAACAACGATGAGCGAATTGTCATCCAGGAACTCCGACAGCGATTTCTTAGATTTAGGCTACACGCCGTGCGCAAACTTCCCGAACCCAGTAAACTGTGTTGACTCGTTGTGATAATGTTTATTGCGGTGGGAATGGTTTGCAGATGATGGGGGGACGAAAACTTTAAAATAAATGCAAAATATTTTATATGTGCTGTCTGGCTCCCGTCTGTGGAGAGAGTTCATAGCGCCAATTATGGAAACACAATATGTCCCTTTTGGGATGCCTCAAAATTGTGTCAGTAGTCCTTTAAACATCAGGGAATCTCGTTCACACGCAGAAGATGAAGTATGGGAAGTTTATGCGACCTAGTGACGTTACTAAAGCTTACTACAGCAATTAAAATAAGGTCATTGAAAGGAAGGCAGGTAGATTAACTGGAACAGCGTGTGGTTGGCTACTCAACACTTGACCACTGAGGGAGGGGAATGGAGAGAGGAAGAATGAGATGAATGACATGAGCTACCACAGCAAAAGAGGCAAGAAAATTAAGTATAACCCTTTACGGCCTGACCCGCACAAACGTGTGGGTCAAAAAGACGCTCACGAAACGACACCTGTTTCAGTTTCGGTTCCACAGCTCTGTGCAGCTGAAGTCAAAGGCTACGGGAATATATCTGTTTTAGTAGTTCAATAATTTCGACACCAGAGGGCGAGTAATCTTCCACGAAAAATGCCGTCTGAGCACGTGTGCCGACAGCAGCTACCTCAGACATGTAAATCAACGCTCCTCTTCTTATAATTTTTTTTTCGGGAGTGTATGCATATGAAAGGAATATTAAGACTTAGAAAAACATGCTTCGATAAAAAATTTGCGCGTTCTTACTACACACGCTGAGCACTCAAGCGTGAAAATGTCACCCGCACGTTTGTGCGGCCTGGGCTTTAGTCCTCGTCAAGTGCACGGCAGAGCGGCACAGGTTGGCTCCTTCGCGCGTGGCTGCGGCTGCGCATTCTGTCTTTTTATTGCGAATAGCTTTCTTGGCATCTTATTGGCGCTCCTTTGGTTGGTGTTTCCTAATGTTTTCTTATATTTGAAGTTACCGACGCGAAGTGATGTGCATGAATGGTGATCACCGTTTACGCAGAAAATATTAATTTTGTGAATGTGTTGTGACAATATGCATTATATTTTAGAGAATTAGATTTTACATTGCCTATCATATAGAGTTTCAGTATCGCCAGTGAAATTCTAAGGATAATAAATAACATTGAGGGTCAAATTCACTAAAATTATCTAACTTGGGCAACAAGTTTCTGTGGGCGCTGAATTTTCTTTTTTTTTTCACATGCCAAGATTTTAAACTAGAGGATGATGAAGACATAGAAGAGATATTGAGCCCCCTGATGTCTTGCGTCAGAATTGGGTAGGGACCACGTTGACGAACTGACAGACATGCATATTCGTGGTTCGAGACAACTTAGCGATGAAAACTGGAGTATGGAAGGCGAGTTTTTGAGCAGTCGCCTCCGTAATTACTGGGTAAAGTGACCACTCACCCTATCCTGCCAGTTTCAGTGAAATTAATGTCTTTTGGAAGAAGACACATTCGGCTGCAAAGCCGAATGTGCCTGCTTGGAAGTGGTGAGACAGCCGACGTTCTTGTTGTTGTCAAGACTGCTTTGCCGACTTTCTCACACTAATTTAATGCAACGATCTTTGAAGTTACTGCTGAAAAAACGGCAGTGATCCCTAGTTGTACACATAGAACAACTTTGCAAGTAAGTGTGCAAAAGATCAAGCAGCTTTAGGTATGGACCTGATCATGGGCTGCATCCGATCTCTGAGGAACATTGTTCGTCACCAGGCGCCCAAGTATTGAAAGCGGAAAGAAAAATGTGTCACAAGATCAATCCTTAGACAACTTTACTGGACTGTAAAAGGCGCTCGGCATAGCCAAGCGATTAGACTCAGCTATACGTACCACTGGCGATCAGTATACAGCTTGACATATGCACACCACTGCAGGCTGTCAAGTGTAGCTTCTTGTTCAAGGACGCGTTGTATGAACTGCAACTTATACCTGTGCCTCACAAGTGACACACAATACTCTAAAATGTTGCATTCGCGGCGCTGACCACGCATTTTTTGCTTTGTCTTAGCCGTTATGCCTGTATTCCTCGCTGCAGCGAATCACATGAATTCCGCACATATGTGCGGGTCTTTTTTTGGGGCAAGAGCTCAATTCTTACAGTTTAACCTTTGAAAACGTAATTAGAATAGAGTAAACATCAATAATTTTTGAGCAAGTTAGCAATTTTTCTATTGTATTTTTCTCGGGCAGGAAAGGGATAAAGAAGACAGTAATCCAGTTTTCAGGAATAAATTCTTTTGTATTGCTGGATCTGCCTTGCAAGGTCCAAGCATTTAAATGTGCCTCATAAGCAAATTTGTAAACAGTATATAAAAAGAAAAAAGAATACATAACGTGGATGCAGGGGAGCTAGGCTTGGGGTGTATAAAACCACACTGAGGAGTCATCCTGGCGTCTTAAGTAAAAGTGGAGGTGATATCCCAATGAAAACTGTACAGTTCGTTCTGAAATCTGAATAACTTACATGCCCCAGAGAAAAATGCTGTATTTTCTTAAATTTTTTTTGCTTGGTAAAAAGTTGAACTTTTCTGGCTTTGTAGCTCAAAGAATTGTAAATTATTGAATTAGCTTTCTTCATGCGATCTTCGAGAGAAATATTTGTCGTAGAAAATTGTCAGATAATAAATAAAACACACGATAAGTACAATTCTGCAAAATCAGAACTCCAGTATCTGTGCACTTGCTGCGTCTAAGTTCCTCCGCAGTGCAAAACTAGTGGAGCTGAAAAGCGCGAAGTACTATGTAGTCACTTTTAAACGTTAATATTGCTTTGATGTGTTTGGTAAAATGTTCTCCTCGTCTGGCTCTATTAATCAGCTGTCTTGTAAATTTTATAGACAAAATGCAAGGTCCTTCGCAGGCTAGATTTTTCAAAAGTTTAGACAAAGCGATAAAAAAAACACTGTATTAAAGTATAGTTATGAGTCTGAACAATGACGACTTGATGCGAAACCTGCCATTTCTTCTTGCTCCTTTTATCAAGACCTTACGACGGCAGAATGATGTCCAATTCGAAAAAAAAACACAAGCGTCTTAAACTCATTGCTCAGAATACTGAGGCGACCTCCCCTCCTCTTCCCACTACCTCTCAAAAAGTAAAGATTCTAGAACCAATCCTGACGCCTACCCTTTAGGCAGAGAATTCGTGTGCCTATTCATGGACGCTTAAAAGAAGTTTTTGAACAGAAGTTCTTCATCAAGTGTCTGGTTATACTAAGGTGTTTTTAGACGCCTTTAAGTTACAGGCTTGGGGACACTGAGGAAATTATAAAAGGGAGGAAAAGCCTTAATGGTTCACTACTAAGAAAAAGTGAATGAGGCTTCTTGAAAGCATTTGGCTCTTCGCAGTGAAGCCTCGAAGATGACTTGTGTTGAAGCGGGAACTTGTATACATAAAAAATACATTTTATCTCTAGTTGCCAAGGAAGTTCGGCAAAACGACCGTGGTCTGGCTTCCACTTGAAAAGATCTCTTTCAGACAGGTGGAGCCTAACGGGCCCTGATAGATCTTTTACTGCCGGCACGGGAGACACCTTTGCAAAAACGGTGTTCATACGGAAACTACTGACGCGGACTGGTCAAAGACCACCGGAAAGAAAGCAGATGAAAAAGCTTAGTCCCCATGTGCCTGGCAGATATAGCGCTGGCATTAGGTGAAACGAGACAGTTTCAAGCCCCCGCCTCCTTCCCTGTCCAAGAATTGCATGAACAGCTAGCATTTGTGTTCTCGCAAGGCATTAGAAAAGCTGAATGGCGCAGAGACACTATTCCGCTTGCTTTAGACTGGTTCTAGACATTTCCTGTGTGTGTGTGTGTGTTTGGGGGGGGAGGGTGCACGCACGACCGGCTGCATAAGCAGCTTGTCCCAACGCGCATACGTTTGCTTATGTGTCTTTTAGGTCTTCGTATGTGCTATTGCGAAGACGTTCAAAGTGAAGTCATATTCATGTGATCAGTCAAATATATACAATCAAACTGAATTTCGACAACAGTATTCCTTTCACGTGTGCCGTATCGACATCGCACTGCAATGCGACGTGTGGAAGAAAGTTGACAAGCATATACCTTTGGACAAATTTTCGCCAAGGACTTCAGGATAGCGGTGTACGGGGGTACACGATGCGCAAACATCTTGAGGGCACCGTTCCTTGACTCATCGAATGAGAGCAAAGCAGCGTACGTTAGTACGATTCACACAGCGGGAAAAAAACATTGTAGTGTTCACTTTGTCTAATGTGTTGTGCTTGTAGTCACCCCTCCCCTCCTTCCTACCAGCAACTTTGTTTTGCTGTTGACATAAATAACCGAGAAGTTGAGCTTTTGCCCATGCATTTACTAGTTCGTGTGGATAAGGACAATGTTCAGCGTAGTTCCCCTTAAAAGGCAATGGGAAGCACCTTGCCACACAACTCTTCTAAACAGATTTCCTCCATTCTGTGTGGCAGGCCTCTATGCAATGTCAGAATTGACAGTGCCTCGTGCAGCTTTATCTCGAGGGACAAGGCCATATTACACGCGCAATTAGACGGAACATTCCTTCAAAGAGAGGAAACACAGGCCTCATGTGCTGTTTCGGGAGGCTGAACGAAACTGAGGGATGACCAAATAATTCGTCAGTAACTACCTCTTTTTCAAGCGTCATACGAGTGCGTTCACTTTACGAATCACCATATGGGATTCAATTCATGACTTTCCTGCCACCCTTGTAAGCGTGTTATTCTAAATATTCCAACTCGGTTGAATCACCAACAGTAGATTGTGCTTATCGAGACTTCGCCTGACAACGGTTAAAGCGTTTCTCAGGAGTATACCCTAGCCAGCTTTCCTATGGCCGTGTGTAACTTGCAGCGTTGAGACAAGAGCCTAATGGAACTATTGGCAAGTGTGTGCACGCACGTATTCATTTCTCTTCGTTATTATAAGCTATAGGAGGCTGATGCTAGGCAAGTCCTAATCTCGATCGGGCTATGTAGAGCAAATGGCGCGAAGTTAGACTTCAGGCCTAATAAAATGTGCAGATATGATAATATCTGCACAATTATAATATAGATAATAAAAAGTGCAGATACGAAGGTCAATACAGTGAAGGTACATTATTCAGCCTTTTTGTGCACGTAGACAAGGTATCGGGCTGAATTAAATATAGAAGTTGGTGAATCACAAGTGAGAGTCCCCTAACAAAAGGGACGCCTATTGAGTCTATTCATTCATCCATCAATGCGGCAGGATATATTTTTTAGCATCGAGGCAGCAACAAAGTCGTCGAAATGCAGAAACGTGCATAGCCGCTTCTCCTCATTATTAGGAAATACAGTCAAAGAAGTTGAGTAGTCTTTCATCTCGACAATTTTATGTCGGCTAAACGAAGCAATGTTAGACTCTGGCTTTTGGATGACTAGTAAAGAAACTAGGGACAGACGTCCGAGATTTTGAAACCTTCACTGCCTTTATTTTGCCGTACGTGAGCGTCATTATTCCTTTGACTGATATAACCCATAGCCGATTCATGAAATTTTCCTGTACGGCGAACGTTTAGAATTTCCGAGTTGCCTTATTGCAATCGAGCGTTCTTCATTGAGCAGAGACAAAACAATATGTACCCGTACCAGTCATCGCTCAAAAGCGCCACTTACAGTTCCTTCGAAGCTCTGTGGCCGACAGGTGCGCAGCGAGATAGGCTTTCGGCAAATCAGCTTTGTCTTTTTTTTTTTGTGGGATACTGCCGGCCGGGTGTGTGTAGAAGGCCGTTGGAGCTTAGCTGAACTGGAAACGATTATAATGGAGAGTCACGAAGGAGTTCTAAAACTTTGGATGCGGGCCCCACATTGGAAGTTGGGATTGAATTTGGGATTTCATTTTGCTCTGATGGTGCATTGAGGACGCGTTATGTTTCGTTATTTTTTCCTCTTTTTAGAGTTTACGCGAAACTCGCATTTTATTTGACCGAGATGAAATTCGTTATGAGGTACTCCGCTTGCCGTAATCGTATATACACGCACATACGGTGTAGGCCTATATTGAGCGAGGTAGTAAATGCATGACGACGTTGTAGTGGATTACGAAGGCACTATACTTCACTGATCTGAGATGTTTTTTTATACATGCGCAAATGCCGCGGCTCGAGTCCAGTAGAAAGAGCTCACCGAAAGAGAAAACTTGAGGGGCCGGTTTTGAATTCGGTGGAATCATATATATATATATATATATATATATATATATATATATATCTGAATCACGAATATATAACCATGGTTGATTCCTAAATGAACACATAATTGCTACTGGCAATATGCGTGCAGCACGAATTCTTACGCTCGATTATTCTTTGACACTGCTCTCTCTCTAGCACTCGGCTCTCACTAACTCACCATTGACGTCTCAGCAGAATGCGACAGATCAGTGTTGTCCAGGTGCTTTGTGATGACAGGCAATGAAGCGGATTGTTACCTACCTGCGAAAAAAAACAGCAAAAAAGAAGACATGTCAGTACCAGAGGAAACTATAATGATTCAGTAAATGTTATTAAGAAGTTCTGTAGAATTACTAATAGGGTGTTGACACAAAGTATGCAGTGTGTTCTATAATATAGCGATATGAAATAATAACGCTTTACACAGACAAGAGAGGCGAATTGTTTTGAAATTCCTTTCAGTATACGTGTACTCGTAATAAGGTCCTGAATTTTATAATATTTCAGAAAAAACACAACCACCAGGCTTTCAGAGCACCCAATAATTTTTCTACAATCCTGGTTAAGTTTTCCTTTTTTATGATGCATACGCGTTCCGAGGGTAATGACGAAGAAAGTGTTTTCCCATAGTAGCAAGATATTGTGACATTTCGGCAGCTCATCTGGACCACTTCGTTTTTTTTGAAGACTGCCACTGAACAGGCAGTCTGACTTACGTACCAACATTAGCATACGACAGAGTTTTTCTGCCAGATATCATGTAGCATGGCTAAATGACTTCCAGACGCGATTATGTTAAACAAGATCAGAATTTTCGCATATTATTTGGCAAAACATTTATTTCGTGCAATTCAGGAAGCTAAAATTCTATATGTGGAACACCGTCTCATCAGCAGAACAATAGCGAACTGGGGAAGGTGGTTGAGGTTCAATGTTGGGGGGCACCAGAAAAAACAAAGGAAAATGACAAAAAATCGGAGCCAAAGAAGAGGGTGACCTTCGATATGTCTTGAGATTTTATTTTACAAAAACTCAGCCACGATTACGACACTGCCTAATGCGGATTCAGACCGTAACTTCATAATGAACAACGCCCATTGTTTTTGAAGTTTTGGCTATCCGCAATTGTAGCAATGTAACATTTGTTACATATTGCTACAGAAGCTACCAGTGCTCGAATGCTACACACACCTCTCTGCGCATTGCAGGCGTCGCGAACCAAGCGAAACGCTGGCAGTCCCAATAAGACAAGCGAAGCCACCCGCAGTGCACGTACGAGCCCTGCATGCGCAGGCGTTCCAACGGAGAGGCCAGCTGTGGCTGCTGGTGCTGCTGCTGCCGATGATGAATTATAGCTCTGCATTCTGTAGTGGGTTGGGAGCTTTCAACCACTCACTCTCTGCGCAATTCACAAGGCGTGACGCTTGGTGATGTTGTATGCTTGTGCCACGTACAGTGATAGAGAAGTCATGCCATGTAGTGTGTCATAGCAACCAGTAGGAGTCATGTTTACACATAATTGTTCAGGGACTTTTTCAGAAGCAGTTTCAAGAGCTGGCGTGACATTTTGGTCTGATACTGTCCTGCCACGCAGAATCCGTGGGTTCTATTGTGGCTCGAAGCCTGAATTTTATTTTGGGTCATTGGAATGTGTCGCACATAGACAACGTCAATCTTTTTCTCACAACCAACGTCACCAACGCAGACGCAGCAGTTAATGTGACACGGTCTCTTTAAGTCTATTGTGTTAGTATCAGATTTCTTTTTTCACAGCTACAATATAAATGGAATGAAGATATACACGAGGGCCTGGCCATATACGACAGAAGTGGATACACATTTAGAGGAACAAATTCGATGCGATATTTGTTTAAAGTCCTGTAAATTTTGTCCCCTTGCCCAGCCCTCGACTTCGACGAAGGCCGGACTCTGGTCAAAATCTAACGACCTTTTCCCAACAAGCATGTACTTGGGGAATCTACGCAATTGTTGGCATATCGGCAGGGCGTTCCTCTTACAAGTCATAGAAGGCCTCTCTGGTACATGCTTATCCTACACTGGACGTGACCTCTTGATGTTGATTAGCACTACATATGGCATGCTAATGAGAGATGATGTCATTCTTGCAGCACATTAATACACGTTCCTTTTTTCTAGCCTCTTGGCGCAGCCTGAACGATGAAAGACGCACTGAAATACATAGTTTGGGTGTGGGCTGCCTATAGAAGCGTCCTGCGCGTCTATTGTGATGCTTGCGATCATATGAAGATAGCTTAGCAGTGTCTGCTGCAGGGCTGGTTGTACACAGCTTGATTGGTGCAAATGTTAAGACAAGGACAAGGGACTTAAGACACGGGCAAGCGCACACCCGCAACTTGATTTTATTCTTCCGAGAGCTGTGCATCAATTCCCTTACGCATGCGTACAAGGTCAAAAAAAACATAAAAGACAAAGGCGTCTTTTGTTCCATGTCCTTGTTTTAATATTTGCATCAATTATCCCATCTTCAGGTAAGATAACGTATACGATGTCATACGAGCGAGCATGTATATATAACTCTATGTTCTTTCTCTCGTTGCCTCGCAAGGATATTTATTGCAGATAAATCAGTCGACCCTACTGCAACCAGCAACATGGAGAAAAATGTGCACAAAAATGTTCACAAGAAATATTCATGTAACCTCGTGCTTGCAAAAAGGCAGGAGACAAATTTTTATCTTTAACAGTATTGACTTCATTTGTCGTGCCCTGCATTTGGTTCTAGCCTACACTTTCTGAAATATTTCCGTATCTGGGAACTCCGGCGTTTCCTCCCGATTTTCATATCCCCCGTTTTTCAGGGTCTCCCGTTTTTCACCCATGTCAATGAAATATGATGCTCAATGACTTTGATGGTTGCCTTTTCGCAGTGTATTATCAACGCATGCGTTCGCTTCCAATGCATAATAATGCCACAGTTTTTTCTCTAAAAATAAACATATTCGTTTTTGTAATACATTAGCGAGACGCCTGCAAATGCAATGATTTTTTTTCTACTTTTTTTGTATGGTTTCACTGAAATGATAACGCAGAGCATGCGTTCCTAAGGTACAGCCGTGCTTTTCAGCTTCACGTTGCCCAGAATGTCTCCAACCTTTCTTTCTTTTCGAAATTTCGTTTTGAATCTACGTGCGCAAATTTTATTGCCGGGCCCTGAAGCATGACGACTCTACAAGCACGGAGAACGCGATGCATCAAGACGTGATTTTTTTTTCTGATACACAACATGCGGCGTAAGCTATCGGCCGTGCTGCTAAAAGCTGCAGTAACTGTGGCTGGCGAACTGACGGAGATCATATTTCCACTTCGGTTGCGTCGCGAGCTCTAGCCGCGGGGCAAATATTCCTTTTGGTATAATCTTTCATTTTTCTTTTACATGTCCAACTCTCATATGTTGTTGTTGTTGTTTGCGTTGGAAGGTTTATCTTTAACGACGCTGCTTTCGCAAAGCGCCCGAAAGCCCGCGCGACAAATCTATTCACTAAACTTTCCATCGATAGCCAGGCGTTGCCGTTCCGCTAGATGCTTCGACGTTTTGTCCGCTGTAGTAATGTATTTCTTTTTCAACTACACCTGCGCGTATCTGCTTACACTCACTTCCAGACTTTCTAAGCTTCGCACGGCAGCATTACCTGAGGGTACGTAATGCAGCGTACGGCTGCTAGGGGCGCTCGTGAGGTTTCACGAATTGCATCTCGCTCGCAATCATGTGAACCTTATGTTGCGTGGCGTGAGGCACGCACTTTTGACTTGAATCAGTGCGCGAGTAAAACGGTGCCAAATCGCTATGATTAAATAGCGTCCCCGGAGGTGAATTAGAAGCGTCCGGAGTTTGCGAGAACTCACCTACATGCAAATAAATAGTTGTAATTTTGGTTTAAGAGAGTACGGGAAAAACATATATGATTTTTAACATTTTTCTTGAGCTCAATAAAAATCCATAACACGCTTTACCTAAAGGAACTTCTCACAAGGTCCCAAATGTATTCGCCTATTACAACTCGAAGGCAAAATACATATTCTACGTTTGCTTCAGACGATGCATTAAAAGTCACCGGAACAGGAAAAGTACCGCGTTCATTTTCCCTTCGCCGCCGCGCGTTGCCTGCTCCGCCACCCTCGAGCGCCCGCACGCAATCAATCTTTTTTTTTGGTCACGTGGTGATTTCGCTCCACAAATGGTCCTGCTTACTAGACTTGCATGTTCCTCCCGGCTGACAATGCATGGTGCTTTGAAGGGTGAGTGAGCACTCACCAGAAAAGCACTTTTCTCTTGAGAAAAGCGTACGCTTACTTTGCGGTATCGCTCTGACGCTTGATCTTTGACAATACTACAAAGAAATTGAAGAATGCCTGGACAGCTGGCGCGGCGCTTTTCGAGGCAGCAACCGGCGAGTAGCGGGGAAAACGCGTGTTGCTGTCCCGAGCGGGAAAAAGACGCAAAGCGACGAGCTGTGGCCGTGCGTAACTAGGCGGGAGCAATTTTCTCCCCAAGAATAACACCCGCCTCCGTTAGGTAAACGTTTGTTACGTATTCGCAAATGTTGTTCTGGACAATGCTTACGTCGCTGCTATACCAGTGCAACGTGTTTCATGTGGTTGCCGGATAAGGTTCATGCACAATAACGTTACCAGCCAGCTTTTACTATGTCAGGCGTAAAATTGACGCCTTTGGCTCCAGTAATAATGATTAGCGCGCCATGGAAACTGGCAGTGACACCATTGCCAGTGCAATCACTGTCCGTCAGGATCACTTTTGATCATTGGTCTTTTAACGCCTATGCTGTTGCTCTTCGTCTTCATGCTACCGCAACGCGACATGCACATAGCTGGCAATTTTCTGCGAACGTCCTCCGCATATGCTTTTTCTTTATAACGAATGACAAGAGGTGTGCATGTTGTTGAGGGTGTCGGCTTAAGTCCCCCCTTTATTGGCCTCATGAAAAATCTTCCCCGATGTAGTAAGTGTTTTTAAAGGCAGACTTTCAGTCAAGAAAATCAAGAACCAATCAAGAAGATTCTGAGATAAACCGAAATTCGTCTCCAAAAGCATCGGTGTGTGTCCAGCTGTGACAAACTGGGCGTGAAGAAAATCTCAGATGGGTCACTATACATCTGTTGTATGACGGCATGTAGTTCTAGATCCCGTGTTGACGTCACATGGGGACTTAATCATGTGATGATTTCTTCCATCAATCGTGCTGACGCCCACGCTGAAGGTCAATTTTCTATTTGATGTGACATCTAATAATCTCGCGTTATTAATGCTAGGAATCTCCAGGCCTTATAGTGGGTATGTATGTTATTGTTGACAAAAATTTGAAAAGCGCTTCTACTTCTCTCTTTCTCTCTCTCTCTATCTCTCTCTTTTACTCCCTTATTCCCCTCTCCCCACGTGTAGGGTAGCAAACTGGACGTAGTCTAGTTAACCTCCCTACTTTTCCCATATTCATTCTCTCTCTCTCTCTCTTGAAAAGTGCTCTGTAACATAGGACACAAATTTACCGAATAAGACATCTTACCCAATGTAAATCAAAATGAATAAGTAAATAATTACCACAATTTAGTGACCATCACTTAAACTAGTTACTATATAATACATGTACTGAGCGAAGCCCGTGGTTTGACGGGGCATATCGACATTATATAAATTTTAAATATAAAGCCGATCTTCAAACAAAGTTGTCAAATTATTTTTTTTACATGCGCTGCTCTTTCTGATCCTTGTATATGAACATCTGTTTGCATGGATCAGGCTCAAAGTAGCTGGAACATCAATGCGTCTTGTTGCAGAATTTCCCAGTGCATATGTGCAAGGCGGTGTCATATGAAACATTTCTTTGAAACGGATATTTTCAAGCCACCAGTTCTGGGCCACAATATTCATTAAAATTACTCTTTAAAAAAAAACTAAGACGCTTATAGCTTCACGCGAAAGTTTTGTCTGGAAAATAGTTTCCCTTTCGGTGCCTTGAGGACGACATGCGATGTAACATTAATCACAGCATCCTTCTGAAGCGGCGACTGCTGCTGCAGTTAACTTGAAGCTGCAGCCGTCAAGAGAGATACCTGAGCAGCAACAACATTTCTTGTAGCTTGTTTGTGTGAGTTCGGTGGAATACACTATTTCAGTCTCTCTAGATACATTCCATTATTTACGGTGTTTGGACGCAAAGCAATATTTTTTTTTCTAGCGTTAAGAAGCCTCACCTATTCCTTCAACGAAAGCAAGAATATTCTGAAGATTGTGCTAGGCATACTTCTTGCAATGCGGCGTCGAGGAAATTTACCTTCTTTATTAAAGTAAAAGTAAATTAAGCAGTTATTGTCGCCGTTTATTGACGAGAGCTACTCTTTTTCCCATAGTTGTTTCGAAACATTAACATAAATTGAGAAAAACAATATAGTATTGCATTGGATAAAATCAAGAACTCTTTGATTCTTTCATGCTGTCTCTGAATCAGCTTCTCTAACACAGTCCGTGTTTCAATTCTGTTACGAGGCAGCATATGTGAAACTGTGACATAGGTATTATTCGGGCCTCCAAATAATTGTGAGGAGCTTTTGCCAACTGATCTGCCGTTTTATTTCCATTGTTTTTACGATGTATTCGAAGCCACTGGAATATCACATGACGTGACCCTAATAGCTTGCCAATGTTTTTAACACGAAAGTGTTTTATGCCGGGGTCCACCAAGATTTCTGTGACGTATTTCCGTCACGAAAATGACGTCGAAAAAATACACATGATCAGAAGACAAAGAAAAAAACATGGTTGATCCCTCCGTCATAGGAATCGGTATAACACGAAAGTGAAACGTGTCCTTACAGAAGTGGTCGAATGTTTACTGCACATTGATATAAGAGATCTTGCACAATGTCTATTGGTGTGTTGACAGTTATAGCACCCTTTAACGTGGATGCATCCACGTTGACGCTTGATGGTACATCTGTATCCCGACGACTAACGTCTATGATGAATGATTAAAGAAACCCGTGTGGTCATAGATGTTTGTGGTAGCTGTACGGTGAGAGCGGAGTCATTGAAAGCGCTGTGACAGCCAGAAGAGCGTCAATGATTGGGCGCCGAACTTGGGCTAAGGTCGCCTACTCGCGGCATTTTAGAGTTATTGAACAACGCTGCCCGACCAGAGGGAAACGCAACGCGCGTCGTGTCTTCCCCGTTGGCCGGCTGCGATTTTTCTCGGGGCGAGCTAGGAACATGGCTAGGGACGCGGAGGTACGGCCACGCGACGCACTCGCGCGTCGCACAGCTATTTTTGGTATGGACGGATGCTACGAGTGTGGATGCTAGGGGTAAGGTCGCCACCTGGCAGTGTGTTAATGCGTCGGCAAAATTCCACGTTTACTATTCGAAAAACACCGAATGGGACGGACGCGGAGAAACAACGCTTTGAAGAAACTAATCGTGCATTTCACGGTCATAATGCATTACTTCTCTTAGCAAGAGCACTGTGAGAGGACAGTGGTAGATATAAAAGGCTTGTTTTTAAAGCCTGCGAAGTATGTGACCGTGGCGCAGTGGATAGCGTGCCCGGTCATCTCTTGTCGCGGACCTAGAGGTCGTAGGTTCGACTCCTGTTGACTGACTGAACTTTTTTTCTTTGTCTTCTGATCACGTGTATTTTTTCGACGTCATTTCTGTGACGGAAATACGTCACTCAAATCGTGGTGGACCCCGGCATAAAACACTTTCGTGTTAAAAAGTTTCGTCAACGGGAGTCGAACCTGCGACCTCTTGGTCCGTGACAAGAGATGCCGGGCACGCTATCCACTGCGCCACGGTCACATATTATGCAGGCTTTAGAAAAGTGCCTTTTATATCTACCACTGTCCTCCTACAGTGCTCTTGCTAAAGTGAAGTAAAGCATTATGCCCGTGAAATCCACGATTTGTTTCTTCAAAGCGTCGTTTCTACTCGTCCGTCCCATTCGGCGCGTTTCGAATAGAAAAATTCCCCATCTCCCGCTAAAGGGAACCATGTGTGGATGCGAAGCAGCGGGGAGATAATCAGCTTGAGCGGGAGGAACGTCGCCGCTCTCATTTCACGGCAGTGGTCCGGGCGCTCATCGCGGCGCTGCACAGGAGAGACAATGAGGCGCGCGCGCTCCGTCATTTTCATACCGCGGAACTACCGTGGCGCCCCCAGCGGAGTATGCAGCTGTCACACCACCTGTCGTGCGCACCGCTCCGCAGAGGATTCCTAGAGGAAAGGACGGGGGGGGGGGGGGGACCGTAGAAGAGGAGAGAGAGGGGGGAGGGGACGTGCATGCCCTGTGGGGGTGTGGGACGCAGGAGCCGCGCCGCTCTGTGGAGTAGAGGATTCTTAGAGGAGAGAGGGGGGAGAGGACGCGCATGCGCTGTGGGCGCCCCTCCTTAGAGTAGATGATTCCTAGAGTAGAGGAACGGGTTGAGCGTAGGAGAGGCGCATGCGCTGTGGGGGGGGTGGGACGCGGGGGGCCGCTCCGTAGAGTAGACGATTCCTAGAGGAGAGAAAGGGGGTGACCGTAGGAGAGAGAGGGGGGAGGGGACGCGCTGTGGTGGTGTGGGACGCGGGAAGGAGGGACGGACTAAGCCCCCTCCAAACACATGCAAGCAAGATTAAGGAATGGGGTCAACCTGGGCGACAGACACCACCTGCCTAGCCATTGCTAAGCAGCCTCTCTGTGCTCTCGGCCATGACTCAAGGAATGGGGTTAACCTGGGCGACAGACACCACCTGCCTAGCCATTGCTAAGCAGCCTCTCTGTGCTCTCGGCCATGACTCAAGGAATGGGGTCAACCTGGGCGACAAACACCACCTGCCTAGCCATTGCTAAGCAGCCTCTCTGTGCTCTCGGCCATGACTCTGATGACTGTGTTAGGGTTGACGGCCTTCATATTACTACAGTGTTCTGGTTCGCATAATGGGTGCTTCCCTACTTCATGAAAGTGGCCGGACGCGGGACGGGGGACAGGGGACGGGGGCGGGGGGACGCGGGACGCGGGACGCTGGACGGACACGGGAGCCCCGAGCATAAGATGCTTCGCATCTAAAAGTGCAATTTTGTCCACGCATTAACACACTGCCAGGTGGCGACCTTACCGCTAGCGTCGGCCTCGCTCATAGCATGCTCTCCGACGCGCGAGTTCTTAGCGTTCCCAACTTACACTCGCCCCGCGAAAAATCGCAGCTGGCCAAAGGGGAAGACCCGACGCGCGTTGCGTATCCCTCTGGTCGGGCAGTAGTGTTCAATAACTCTAACATGCCGCGAGTAGGCGACCTTAGCCCCTTAGCCCAAGTTCGGCGTCCAATCAATGACGCTCTTCTGGTGTCACTCCACTTTCTCTAATTCCGCTCTCACCGTACAGCTACCACAGGCATCTATGACCACAAGGGTTTGTTTAATCATGGATCATGAACGTTAGTCGTAGCGATATAGATGTAGCACCAAATGTCAACGCAGATGCATCCACGTTAAACGGTGCTATAACTGTCAAACACCAATAGACGCTGTAAACATTCAACTATTTCTGTAAGGACACGTTTCCCTTTCGTGTTATACCAATTCCTATGACGGAGGGATCAACCATGTTTTTTAAGAATTTGTTTTGTCACGAAGTCACGATTCAGTTTGTTTAGAAGCTGGCCAACATCTGTTTCTCGCGTCCAGATTAGCAGCATGTTCGTTTAACGCGAAGCAACGAGGAAACTTTAAGAGATTGTGCAAGAAGCACATTCCCAACTTCGGCTATGTGACATGTGTCAGCGCGACAGAATTCAACAAAATCAGCCATTGCTTCACGCTAACGTTTATTGAAGATGTCGTTACTTGTTTCTCTGTCGCTTACGAAGGGTGCAAGAACACACCATCCCAGAAATCAGTGAGCAAACACGCGGAACAAAAAAGAAGGCGACGCGACAGTCGCCTTCGTGTGTTTGTGCACTGGTTTTTCAAGATGCAATCACACCAAGCAGCCCAACTTAAGTGTGTCTCTTCGAACACAAGTGTGAGTGCGTGTAGCTGTGTGCTATGGTGACAATTTCAGAATCATTGTATCGAGTGAAAAGACAGAGATGATGCATTTCGCCTTCCATTCGTCTTCATGAGGGACTCTGTAAGTTTTTCGGGACCACTGATTCATGTTAAGGTGGGTAGCGCAAAGACACACGGACAAAAGCGAGGAATGAATACACGGGACAAGCGCTTGTCCCGTGTATTCATTCCTCGCTTTTGTCCGTGTGTCTTTGCGCTACCCACCTTAACATGAATTCCCACAAACTAGCCCAGTTATCCGTTCTCGTGAGCACTGATTCATATATTTAGCTTACTCATTTTACAAACTTGATGCACCTACATCTCAAGATTTAAGGTGCTGAGAAGAGGACGTACAGAAGATACTGGGAATGTGTTCACAAAAAGACCTCTTACGATAGAACTGTTCACGAGAAAAAAATTCTAGCTAACGTAGTTGCGAGACCAACCAATCTGATGCCAATCTGAATGGCACGCTTGGCTCGGTAACCGAGCAAGGCCAGAGGTGCGTAACGAGTGAAAAGCATTTGAAGTTAAGCGCCAAACTTCCACACAAGGACGAAACAAAACGGAGTTTTGCTTCCTTCGAATATATGATGTGAATATCTCATTCGCATAATTAATCAGTGACGGTACGTTTTGCACACAATACATGGTGACATCGCTAGAGAGTTGTCGACGCACCCGACGACACGACAGCATGGTTTCTGTGGGACAAAGACCTTAATTAATGAATTCCGAGCTGGCCACAAACGCTTGTGCGTAAGTGCCAGGAGTGCAGATAAAAAAAAGTCAACAATGACTTGCTCGGGAAGGGTAGAATGGCTCTGACGGCAACGTCGACAGGTAGGCATTATTCAGGACTCAAGCGAGGGCACTGCGGCCTAAACCATGTCACTGGCCAAGCAAGATTTTACCGTGCAACGATGCATAAGACGGCGTACCCGAAGTGACACGCCCACGTGTGCGTTTCCTTTGTATCGAATGCCCGAGGGAGAGATAGGGGTTCCTTGGGACCACAGATCGACCAAAAGAGGACGATGACACCGAAAGAACATTTTTCACGCATTCTCGGGTTTCATTCACTTTCGTATAAAAGATCGCAGTTGTAGACGCGTGTTTTTTTTATAGTTTAGAGGTAGTGTGTGACGTGTGTTATACATGGATATATATAAAAGGAGAGATGTAATAAACTTGGTAATTTACAATATATTTTTACTTAAATGTAGCAGTTTTGTTGTCTTTTTGAAGAATGGATTTGTCTTCTTATGTAACCTTGTGCATGCGAGTTCTCAACTGTTTACGTACCACTTGTTTTCTTTGTGCCAATAAGGTGGGACCTACAGAGGGGCTGCTCAATATTCTGGCCTCGGCATCAGGGCAACCTATTACACATACCGCAAGCTCGAAGAACGGCTTAGGTTTAGCGCATGTCGGTACCAAGTACCGGAATTTCCCGCTTCAAAGGAATCGTCTTCAGCTTCATGCTTAGCGGCTGCCAAAGAGGCGCGACTTGTAGCACCTATTTTGACATTAATTGCTGTGGAAGATCAGCAAGTTATACGCCTGTATATACGGTACTCCTTCGGGGATATTATTCATGAATGTTCTAACAACTACTTCAATACGGTGCCGCTAACTACTGAACCTGCTGTGCATGTACTCGGCACCCACAGCATCAGTGTTCATCTCCCGCCATTAGATAGCGTGCGCCGTTGCATACGTACAATTATTTCGTGAACAATAAAGGCCGCACAAAAGTAACTTAACACAGGAGATGGAGCGGTTCCGTCTAAGATCTGGCCGGTGCACACGTCTGCACCCGTTCAGCGTGATCGTGCACCTGTGAATTCAGCGCTTGCGTTGTGCTTTTTTCACATTGCCCTTTCGATCTCCCATTATGTTTCATTCTGTCTTATTTCCTCATTCTATGTTACAAAGCAGCAAATCGGGTGCTCCTGTCCGCGCATCTTCCATTTCTTTCCTTCATGTTTTAGTTAATGTTTCGGGAATCCATCAGATTCGCGGTGTCCTGTTTCTCGTGCTTTCTTGTATACCTGCTGCATGTTGGAATCTCTCTATCACGCAGGTGAAGCATTCCATTCGCCAGGAACACCGCCTGTTCGTATATCAATGCTACCGAAACAGCTCTGGCACCCCAACGCTGCAGCTCCACAAGGCTGTGGGCCCTGTGATTGAGTAAGTCCAGCCAGAGCTGAGTTACTGCCTGTACCGTTGCAGTACCAGTGAGCTCAACACATGACAATAGGCACGTCGTATCTTATAGAAGACGTGAGCGGAAACACGTATCATACGTTGACGATGGCGAAAGTAATAACAGAAGCATCCGAGTCCTTGGGTTGCCTGTTGCAGGAACGGCAACAAGGACCATCGATATCTGGTATTCCTGCTCTTACGTCGTCTGCTGACCTAGAAACACTTCGTCTGCTTTGGCTCCACGCTGATCGATGCCTCCTTCGCGATTCGGTGATAGTGCACGATGTTATTGCTTGATTTGTGTTTTGCGCAATTGTTGTCTTTAGAAACTTTGGGTTGTTTGGTGCCACAACTGAGTGAGGATGGCGTGAGGACACCTCCAGCAGAACAACACTTTCTTTATGACCCCCCCCCCCCCCCTTGTGAACTCACGGGCAACCCCAAAAAAGTCTCGTATAAACACGTTCAACATAAGACACGAAGCCCATTGTCAAGCCTTTCTTCCGGCTATGTCCGTGATTACTGTTACATATAGCAATAAAATAGGTTTCGTTTGCTTTCTCGGTATTAAAGTAACCGTGCCAGTTATGCCGTACTGCCACCAGTGTAAGGCTCTATGTTCGGAACATTACTATAGAAATCGCTGCATGATCTGTCTATACTAATACTATTGTAAAAAATTATGCTTGGATCATTTCTACTGAAATCCGCGCTGGATTCGTTGTTTTGCTTAACTGCAGCTTAAATGTTTAAAAAAGCTATACGCATGCAGTCGAGTTTGGAGGGCATCGTCCTGACGTGTTGTGCGCAATCTGCGTTAAAATGGATAAATCCTAAATGGACACCGGAAACCCCGTCCTACCCTACCTGGCTACGTGAATGGCCAATAGATCTCTTTTCTCAGAGCTTCAAGGGGGCTACACCCTTAAACGCACTAGAAGTGTTCTCAAATATGCTGCAATGTCATGCAAACGGTACCAGATACATGTATATCTCTCTGTGTGGTCAGAAGATTTTGTTTTCATAACAGCAACTGCACTGAGAGTCTTACGAAGGCGCGATTTCTAAACCAATGCTTGTCTAAGCTCAGTCGGAGCATTCACCAACGCTTCTAAGCCTTTTACTGCTACGTTCCTATCCAGCATCACGAAAGAAAACGTTCTTCCTTCAAGAACAGCTTTCCTTTCGGTGGTCGGTTCCTAAAGGCTTTCCCGATACTTCGCTGTGCACACTGGGGGGGGGGGGGGGCAACACTCTTTATTTCTTTTTTTTATCAGCCCTGTTTCTGTTTCAAACGCTAGTCTCGAGAAGAAAGTGAAGGAATAAAAAGGAAACTTGTATCCACGGACTATTTCCGGCCGTCCACTAGAAGGCGGCTGAACAAAAGGATGGCCCCATCAAGATGAAGGCCGGTCGTTATCAGTCATTCTTGAGTTGGAAGAGACAGAGTACAGGCGATGGCAGCCGCAGAAGATCCCCAGCCATCACTGGTCTTTTATTGGTCGTCTTTTCTGTGCTTGCCTTCCGAAGAGGCTACCGACTCAGATGGAAAACATCCTCTCTCCATCTCCTTTGTTCTTTGGAATTTCACCCGCCGTCAATCCATTACATTTAGCGTCGACGAAGAGGCGGAGTTAAGGGACGCTCATGTTTAAAGCAAAAGCTTTTTAAGCGCACATGAAACGAGGACAGAATAACGAAGAATTTTGACAGGACAGCGCTTAACTCACAACTGAATTTTTATTGAACAGCAGAACATTTAAAAGCACAAGATACCATGTTGCACATGCGCAGTCGAACAAGAGGCCTAACTGCCTTCAGAACCATGAGAACGAAAACAGCATAGTAAACTAACAATCTTCACTTATCTAGAAATTCGAACTCCTTATCATGTAACAGGATGGATGGCTGGCTAACACAATCATGGCCCCTTTTTCTAATAATAGCTTTTGCTTTGAAACATGAATGTTCACCAACTAGCCCACCTCACCGTCTTGTTAAGGGACGCACTTGGAACACCGAAGGCCAGGAAGTTGCGTTGCAAGATATCATTCAAAGGGATTTTACTTTTGTTGATCATCTTCGTTTGGAAGTAGGTACGAAATGAATGGCTCTCTTCCTTGTTAAGTGTTATATTGGATAGGCAAGATATCAGAGTATATAACTTTTTTAGGAAAGGGCTGATTAACTGTCAGGATAATAAATAAAAATTAATTGAAGGATTTCATAGAAAGAGAAAGTGATTCTCTCATCAGAATCTAGGATTGCTGCGGCACTCTGCAGAACAGATCTCAAGTCCGTACTTCTTTCTGCATGACCTCTGTGATCCCCTTTGGCAGGGAGACGAAATGCAAGGTTAACCAAAGGAACAGACATTACAACGTGAACGGCGAGGTGCGAGAGCCAGTCATCATCATCATCATCATCATCATCATCAGCCTGTCTACGCCCACTGCAGGGCAAAGGCCTCTCCCATGTTTCGCCAATCAACCCGGTCCTGTGCTTTCTGCTGCCACGTTATACCTGCAAACTTCTTAATCTCATCTACCCACCTAATTTTCTGTCTCCCCCTGACGCGTTTGCCATCTCTTGGAATCCAGTCAGTTACCCTTAATGACCAGCGGTTATCCTGCCGACGTGCTACGTGCCCGGCCCATATCCATTTCTTCTTCTTGATTTCAACTATGATATCCTTAACCCCCGTTTGTTCCCTGACCCACTCTGCTCTCTTCCTGTCTCTTAAGGTTACATCTATCATTTTCCTTTCCATCGCTCGCTGCGTCGTCCTCAGTTTAAGTTGAAACCTCTTTGTAAGTCTCCAGGTTTCTGCTCCGTAGGTAAGTACCGGTAAGATGCAGCTGTTATATACCTTCCTCTTGAGGGATAGTGGTAGACTACCATTCATGATTTGATAATGCTTGCCGAATGTGCTCCATCCCATCCTTATTCTTCTAGTTATTTCACTCTCATGGTTCGGCTCCGCGGTTACTACCTGTCCTAAGTAGACGTACTCCTTTACAACTTCCAGTGTCTCGCCATCTATTGCAAAGCGCTGTTCTGTGCCAAGATTGTTCCACATTACTTTAGTTTTATGCATATTAATTTTCAAACCTACTCTTCTACTTTCCGTATCCAGTTCAGTAATCATAAGCTGTAATTCGTCTCCCGCGTTACTCATCAATGCAATGTCATCAGCGAATCGCAGGTTACTGAGATACTCTCCATTAACTCTTATCCCTAACTCTTCCCAATCTAGGGCCCTGAAAACCTCCTGTAAACACGCGGTGAATAGCATTGGAGAGATCGTGTCTCCCTGCCGTACGCCCTTCTTTATTGGGATTCTGTCGCTTTCTTTATGGAGTACTATAGTGGCTGTGGATCCGCTGTAGATTTCTTCCATTATGTTTATATAGGCTTCGTCGATGCCCTGGTTCCGCAGTGCCTGAATGACTGCTGATGTCTCCACCGAATCAAATGCCTTCTCGTAATCTATGAAGGCTATGTATAGGGGTTGGTTGTATTCCGAGCATTTCTCTATCACCTGATTGATAGTATGAATATGGTCTGTTGTTGAGAAGCCTGTACGAAATCCTGCCTGGTCCTTTGGTTGATTGAACTCTAATGTCGTATTAATTCTGTTAGCAATTACTTTTGTAAATAGCTTGTAGACAACGGACAGTAAGCTGATGGGCCTGTAGTTTTTCAGGTCCTTGACGTCCCCTTTCTTATGGATCAAGATGATGTTGGCGTTCTTCCAAGAATCTGGTATCGTCCCCGTAGAGAGACACTTCGTATACAGGGTGGCCAGTTTCTCTAACACAATCTCTCCACCGTCTTTGAACAGGTCTGATGTTACCTGATCCTCACCAGCGGCTTTGCCTCTTTGCCTCTTTGCCTCTTTGCGGCTTTGCCTCTTGCGCCTGGTACTGGCTCTTTGCGAGAGCCAGTACCAGGCGCCAAAACGAAGGATTCGGGTCACCTTTAGGTTTTATGAACTCTACCTTAAAGGGGCCATGACACCCAATTTTCGATCATAATCTGTGTTATGTGGGTTAATCCTTAAGCATTCACAAATAAGTTGGCGAAATTTGAGCGCATTTGTTCGAGTACTTAATTTCTTATCGAATATTTTTACAAACGAGCGAGCGGCCTGACAGTTGGGCAACACTGGCGCACTCGCGAGCCGTGTCGTCACAAGCAACTGGCTGTGTGAGCGTCTGCATTCCGGTGAACGATACTGTTTCGTCGTCAGCTGCGCGTGAAATCGAGATATTTGAGCTTTCTTCTGCTTAGCGCTGAAATGAGCAGTTTGCAGCGGCTCCAACTATAGTAGAAGAGGACGGCACCGCTCCCTGCGGCACGTGACGTCACAGGCGCCATGGCAAAATGGCGGTCGCCGGCGGTGGGCGGGATTTACAGCCGGCGAGTTCTATGGCCTGTTTTGCATTGAAATATCCTTTTACGGCCGACTTTTCATATCTGTATAGGCGTAATGGACCCTCTACTTTTAGTTTTCGCTGAAAACCACAAATAGTTGGGTGACCGTGCCATTGACCCTTTAAAACAGTCAAATTGACCTGTCGCAGCGACTGGGATCTATTTCGATAACATGGCCTTGTGGCAGTGGTTGCTAAGAGGGTTTGGCCTTGCGAGAGCTGAAGTTGCTACCATAATGTATCCTTAGAGGAAGTAATCAAGGTTGAATTGCCAAATGGTGTGGGGGCAGATAGCCGACCTTCGATACTTGGGTTGGAGGCTGAGTGAACAAAAAAGCAACCCGTGTTTCGGCATTACAAATTCTATGGGGCCCTTATGAATCTCTGGGTGTCTACAGGCACAAATGATAACCCTCTGCGACACACATTGTGATCGACTGCTAATAAATGCGTGAAAGTTATTTTACCTTGATACTATCGGTTTTGCAGAACAAATACCAAGCATGTGGAAGGGTTAGAATCAATTATTGTGCATTTTACCTCAAGTAACTGTAATTTCCAACGTAAATAACTATTATATTGCTCTATAGTCGGTTGTGCTATATTTCTTCATAAAGCGAATTCAATAAACCACTCAAATTAAATGCAATCTGGTCGCAACAAGCCACCCTAAAGAATGTAAACGAATATTTCCGGAATTCCTGCCGAAACGCTATACCTCCAACGTCTCAGTTAGACACGGTACTGTTTTCGCTAAAGCGATCCGTATGTAGGAATATATTACGAGCAGAAGTGATATAAAGGACCGTTAGCATACAAGAATGTTTAATTTACCATTATTTAAATACCCCACAAACGCAGTGCGGAAAACGATGCAGCAAGGCCCCCCATCTTGCATAATTTATTTTCGCCTCGTGTGGCGTTCCGTGCGTTTCACCCAAAGCCGCGTGCGTTTGTACACTGCAGTTAGCATCTGGGAGAACGAATGACGCACGGTGTAATTGTCTAAAGCAGCGCACTGTCTAACGAGGGGTCACAGGTAAGTACGCTACGAAAAATTGTTCTTGTGAATTATTTTTTGTGGCTTTTTGTATACATGCATTCATAATCATTCAACTAGAACAATATTATCCACTGTCATTAATTTGTTTCTTTCTTCTTGCTGCGTCAATTCTTATGAGAAAAAAATTCCCCATCTCCCGCTAAAGGGAACCATGTGTGGATGCGAAGCAGCGGGCAGATAATTAGCTTGAGCGGGAGGAAAGTCGCCGCTCTCATTTCGCGGCAGTGGTCCGGGCGCTCATCGCGGCGCTGCGCAGGAGAGAGAATGAGGCGCGCGCGCTCCGTCATTTTCATACCGCGGAACTACCGTGGCGCCCCCCAGCGGAGTATGCAGCTGTCACACCACCTGTCGTTCCGTAGAGGATTCCTAGAGGAAAGGACGGGGGCGACCGTAGGAGAGGAGAGAGAGGGGACGTGCATGCGCTGTGGGGGGTGTGGGACTCCGTATAGTAGAGTATTCATAGAGGAGAGAGGGGGGAGAGGACGCGGGGGCCGCTCCGTAGAGTAGACGATTCCTAGAGGAGAGAAAGGGAGTGAGCGTAGGAGAGAGAGGGGGGACGGCACGCGCATGCGCTGTGGGACGCGGGACGGACTAAGCCCGCTCCAAACACATGCAAGCAAGATTAAGGAATGGGGTCAACCTGGGCGACAGACACCACCTGCCTAGCCATTGCTAAGCAGCCTCTCTGTGTTCTTGGCCATGACTCTGATGACTGTGTTAGGGTTGACGGCCTTCATATTACTACAGTGTTCTGGTTGGCATAATGGGCGCTTCCCTACTTCATGAAAGTGGCCGGACGCGGGACGGGGGGACGGGGGGACGGTGGACGGGGGACGCGGGAGGGACAGAGCCCCGAGCATAAGATGCTTCGCATCTAAAATTACACCATCTCCCACTAAAGGGAACCATGAGGGGATGCGAAGCAGCATTGGGGGTGCACACCAAGTTTCCGTTTACGTTTACTCGGCCGTCGAAGGCCAAGCGTCGGCGTCGAGCTACCGCTTCCGCTACAGAGAGACAACGCGAGTCTGCGGCGAGGGTAGCGAGGCTTTTGAGACAACTGCAGCGACCGGTAACCGACGGAGCGACCGCACGATTCAAGCGAGACTTCCTCGATCGAGCGCACGCGCTTATATGAAATAGGGGAGGGAGAAGAGGGAGTGGGTTTACAGGCTGCAGCGCGGGGGGAGGAGAGGAGAGAAGGCGACCGAACGCCTGCGTAAAGGAGGAGAGTGCGCGGCTGCAGCGCGGGGGGAGGAGGAGAGAAGGCGACCTAATACCTGCGTAAAGGAGGAGAATGGGAAAGAGAGTAGGCGCATGCGCAGTGGAGCGCGGACGCCACCGGATCAAGCTCGCTCATAAGATGCTTCGCATCTAATAAAAGAGGGAAGTAAGTTCTTTCTGTCGAGCATTGGCGTCGGCACGCCAACCGGGGGGGGCGCACAACGACGAGGAACCAGCCACAGTTTCTAGACGCTATGGAGTAATTTTAGAACACCAAAGAGCCCTGAGGAGGATTTACCCCCCCTCCCCACAAAGACCTCAGCAGAGAGCAGTCGGTTGCCTGGAGACAGCTGCAGACGAATACGTACCCCAATCTCAGTCTTCTCAGCAAAATTTATCCGGCAACATATGACAACAAATGCCCGCTATGCGGGGAACACCCAACACTTTATCACGTAACATGGGCCTGCCAACACTCAAAGGCAGTGCCAAGAAACAACACACCAACACCGGAGCAGTGGGAGGCTGCGCTGTCCTGCTCGAAGCCTGAAGAACAGCTCAAGCTGATCGACAGAGCTCGGAAGATGGCAGAGGCCACAGGAGCCCTGGACTAAGGGCTCCTCCTTCGCCGGAAGAATTTATCTGTAATAAAGTTTTGCATTCATTCATTCATTCATTCTTTCTGTCGAGTTTATTTGCTCTAAATTCTTTGTACCGATTTTATGTTTTCAAGGTGAGACGTTGCAGTGAAGCAAGTCAGAATAATTCACCAGAATTCTCGGAATCGTAATGCTAGAAATCTAAATATCAAAATATCACCTGGCCAAATAAACTGAATAAAAACATTTCCGGAAGCAGTTACTGAGAATATCAGGCGTATTAGCAATGAAAAAAGCAATGATGTCGGGTGCGAAATATAACGTATTCAGCAAAAAATAACTGACATTACAATACAAAGCAGCAAACAAAGAGCTTTCTCAGAATTCCACGACACATTGTCGTTTCAAGAAGCGCGTTGTACTGACACAGCAAATAGCGCTGGAACGGCAATTAGGTAAATGATTTCAGGAATGCGCTCGTTCAGGGCCAGAGAGACGTGAAAAACAAGTAATACAAAGAATGGAATCAAGCGTAGTCTCAAAGGGGCTCAAACAAGAAAGGAAATACGTAGACAAACGGAAGCGAAGACAACTTTAAAAGAGAATGAACTAGACATCCTCCCGAGCAATTTCGAAAAAGCAATTACGAAGTGGCCATGATTGTTCTGTGCCGGAAAGTTCACAAAGAAAAGAGGTGGTAGGAGATGAACGGCGGGAGTATGGAGTTCGTTGTCGGCTGTGTTAGGGTTCATTAAGTGTACAGCCGATGAACAACAAGTTCGACGCCCAGACGCGAATCTGTCTTTGTTTCTTTCTTTCTTCCTTTCTTTCTGTCTTTGTTTCTTTCTTTTTTTCTTTTGTCATTCCTATCAGTGTTTACAGATTCAATTATGTCGCACAAACCTATTTTATTCGGAAGTTTTCACTGGGAGTACTTCTGAACTCAGACGTTCTCGACCTGAAGACTGGGAAAACATTTTAGAACTCAATAACAAAAATAATCTCATGAAGAATAAAAAGTTTAAGTACGTTATTTTATTGTAGTTAGGTTTTTTTTTTCTATTGATCTTTATATCTGGCTTTCCTAGAAATAAACAGGAGGGGTAAGTTCTACACGGAGGGGTGAAGGTGAATCTTTCCACAATGGCAGGTCATAAATAAGCTTAATTAGGGGGAGTGGGCGGAAGGGCAGGAATTTTCTTCAAGTTAACGTTGCACTTAACGACACTTCTTTGCTGTTGCGCAACTGTCGTTACTGGAACTGTAAGTCTACTACGTAACTTGTTGCGTGCCACTACATCATGGTGACAACTGTCACTACATCAAGCTAATGTAGTGAAAATCATCATCATGCTGTACTTGTCACTCCGCAATTTACGCCGTCAGAATATGTTTCGGCAACTTCCATGACAATCTATGTCGCGTCCATGTTATCAATATGCTGCTGATCAGCTCTTTTGCTAATTAGCATTATTTCATTAAAGACCAACGACTACTTAAAATGTACTTGTGGGCTAGTTGGTTGGTCATAATTACAATAAAACGGCAGCGCGAACCCGGGTTAAGACACATACACGAAACACAAAAGGACGACACAAGCGCTGACTTCAACTAATCTTTATTGACGACCACCTTTGCTTAAATAGCATCTTTTTGTGAGTGCGCATAGCATATTGCTAAGCAAAACCCAAGAAAATCTCAAGAGCAACAGCCCCAGAAGCCGCAATCAAATCACAATGCAAGAGCGGAAGGATTCAAGATAGGAACAACCAAAAACCAGCATAAAAAAAAACAGACCACATCACGTGTTAAAACCTAAAAACTTCGCTTGTGTCGTCCTTTTGTGTTTCGTGTATGTGTCTTAACCCGGTGCGCGCTGCCGTTTTATTGTAACAACGACTACTTAAATATGAGTACTGTTCTTTTATAAAGCAGTGGAAACCTGCAACCAAAGCATCGACCACTTCCTGCAAATATTGGAGAAAAACAGCTTCAGTCAAAGATATATAAGACCAGTAACTTGAGTACATTTTGCAAAAATGTTTGAATAAACATATAAATGGTCCATGTGGTTTCTTGAAAACTGTGTTCTTTTCGCAGACACCTGTCAACAACTAGAATAGTCTTGGTATTAGTATTTTTCGAGTAAAAAAAAGGATAAATTTGAAGTACGAAGCAAAGAAATTCGAATTGGTTTCAGCTAAAGATTAGCTAAATGCATGAAAGTTATTCTTCAGCTTGTGTTTCTATTTGCCTTGTAAATCGTGACAGTGCAGACCTACAGAACTGGTGTTAATAAAAACGTGAGCTTCGGGCTATCGTCGAAAAAAAAGCTCTATCAGCGCTACTTTTCGATGTTATTCGTTTTTCCCATGGTAAAAGAGAAACAGTTAAAAAATTTAAATTCCTTTCAGTGTCCTATGACTCGATTTATGAAGACACGCGAATATAATACCGAACCTCCGGAGCAATTTTTCAGCGAGATTATAAAGCGCCGGAAATATTTCAGCGTTCTTCCACCCCAGCATTACTGGGCCCCTAAGGGAATACGACACGATAAACTATCCAATCAACGAAGAAAGTTGCTTTGTCGGGCGTAAAAAACTTTAGCTGTTCCTATAATTTTCCGTTATCGGTGGATACTTCTACAGATCCTCTACTTCGTTAAAAGTTATTAATTTTATAGAAGTTATCACTTTTTATCAGTGAGCCACACATCCGCTTGTCCGTGTCGATTCATCTTCATAAAAATTTGATTCTCTTCATTAAGATTTGAAATTCAAGAACAACAGGTAAAATTTCTCAGCGTTGTAACGGCCTCCTCGCGTTTTGATGGCAGTAGCCCTGTGGAGAAGATGATCGATTGCAATTTCTTTCTTGATATAAAACTTTGTTCGGTAAGAAGGCGTTTCATCTCCATAATGGAATGATTGAATAAGCCTCGCGTGAGGACGCGAACTCGAATGAATTAAGAAATGGTAAAAAAGAATACAAGGCGCGCACGAAGTCAACTTGAAATCATTGAGCAGCGTTATATAGGCATCGCTTTGCTTATCCAGAAAGTTGGCTTCGCGTGTAGAGATTCAGTTGAAAAGCACGTATAGAAATGCCGTTCCCAAGTTAACGCCTTTGCGTTTCTTGAAAATGATATTGCTGACATCGCTAATGCCGCAAAGCGGTGCTTCGTATTGGGAGGCGACGTCAAATTCGAGAAAGCCTATGCCAGCGATTGGGCGGAAGCTTTTGCATGGCGAGTACATTTATATACATTCAGACGCTGTTTTAAAATCAGGGGAATATGGCCTTGTTTGCGAGAGAAAAAACAAATATCGTTTTTTTTATTTGTTTTTTTTTTTTTTTTGCGCTGAGGATGAATACCTTTCTCGTGCATATAGGTTGACAGCTGGACAACCTCGCTCGTTTCGACGAGCGTCTCTTGATCAATTCAAATTTTTTTATGTCACCAGTGCTTATAAGAATTTATTGCTATTCCGCTCGTGAGCGAAAAAAAAAAAGAATGAAGTATAAACGTGTAACTTAAGTAATATCGATAAAACAATTCCTATTCAGAATTCTCGTCTGAAAGTTGTGCTTCTCAGCGCAATTTGCTTACAATAGTGAGAAGTGGAGAGTGACTATTTACTAGCATCACTTCGTAAATTTTCCTATACGACGAGAGTACATGTAAAAAAAAATAATAATAACACGCCCGCGGTTTGGACAGACGCAAATGCTCAGCAGTACAGTCAGATGTATACGGGTCCCTCACATTACCGGAATACATTACTGTACTTACAATCGACGCTGCCATTGTGAACCATGCTTCTATACCTTTCGTATTAATAAAAATAATTATTGAGGTTTTGCGTCCCAAAACCTCTATATAATTACGAGGAATGCCATAGTGGAGGTCTCTGGAAATTTTGACCATCGGGTGTTCTTTAGCGTGCACCTAAATATAAGTACATGGGCCTCCAGCATTTCGCCTTCATTGATCTGTGGCCAGCCGCTGTCGGGATTCAGCACCGCCAACTTCGTGTCATCAGCCGATCACCGTAACCACTAGACCACCGTGGCGGGTTGTGCATTGTTCCCTCGAGAAATATACAACTGGAAAGAACTCTCCGTTAACCCTACAAACAGGAATGCAGAAAATCAACAGCGACATCTCTGACAAGCCTACTGCTCAAAAATAAACGACAGAATGAAGCGAAAAATGCCCAAATTTGGCAGAGCATAAACGCTCGCTTCAAGTAGAATATGATAATCTAACTTCTGCATCCCTGTTTTTTTTTTCTTTTCCTATGTCACAGCGGCGTCTCGTAGAGCTCGAAGCAAAAAACCTGGAACCCCGAAAAAAAAATAATGAGAACATAAAATTGGTAAAGGAAAATAAAAAAAAGAAGGACAACGAAAGAATGTTCTCACCCACCTCGTGCGCCTATCTGAACGCTATCCGTTTCGCCTGGGTAAATCCCTGCTCTCTTGCCTCGCTTCGCTTACTCGTATGTCAGCTTCAATATGCTCTGCGATGCGAATTATATTCAGCGTATTCTGCGACGTCGGGGAATGTGATGGAGCTGCGACCTCCTACGAGCCACTGAACTCCTATCTCGACCTGGCTGTCTTCGTGACCTCTATCACGTTTTGCTCGGCATTCCCATTTTTTCTTCGTTACTTTTAAGTTAGTACGCATTTATGATTCAGCGTCAGAAACGTGGGTGTCTCAGCAAAATAACGGACTGTGAGAAGTGATGTCGGACAAAAAGCCGGCAATTGAAAGGCGAGAAAATCAATATATTAATAGCCACCGGGGAGTGACATTATATATACATATATATATATATATATATATATATATATATATATATATGGTGGCGAAATTGGCCGTAGCCTTGCAAACAGTGAAGTAGATCCTCCGCAAGAACAGTAATAACGGAAGTGTTTACTTAACTATATATATATATATATATATATATATATATAAGCAGCTGATATATTATGCCCTTGCTCATCGGTAGCGACTGGCACAGCAGTCAGTTCATTTGCAAAAAATTTAGGGAAGCTCAGCACCAGTGGTGCCAAGCCTGAAGGAAGTGGAGAGCTGGGCAGCCTTCTTTGTTTTTCTTCGGTTTTCTCTTTCTTTCTTACCTCTCTTTCTTTCCTGTTCTCTTTTCCAGTTATGTCTTTCTGTATTTTTCTTTCTCTTTTTATTTTTATTTATTTCATACTCTGCCTTTGTTTATTTATTTCTCTTTTATGCTCTTTCTATTTTTCTTCCTATTTTTTCCCGTTATATTTATGTCATTTTATTTCGGACTTGCTTCCTTCTTTCTATTTTTGTAGGTAGTTTTTTGCCTGGGTTACGCCAAGCGAAGACAGCATACGACAGCATACGACAGAATACGAGAGCCCGGGCCTCTTAAAAGCTCCGCACTTTAAAGGCCGTAAACGTTTAGACGTTGTTAGTTACTCGAGCGTTCCTCTGCCTTCGGATTAACACAGCCACACCTCTTATTAAGGGACGGAAGGTTTTACAGCAATCGTAACGGCGACTATGGACAAAAAAGCAAGCAGTGCACACGGAAAAACAATGAAATATAGTTAAAGAATTAGCCAGAAACTTCTGTTATGAAAGGCGCACTATTCCTCTAGCGGTGGGATGCTCAGCTAGCAAGCTCGCGCATTGAAGAGCCAACGACGTCTACTGAACAGGGACAAACTTTCAGCTCAGGCACATGGCATCGTGCACTAAGGACACCACCCGCCTTTGAGCGACTCTGTTGTCGGCTCTCGCTTTCGAATGAAGTTTATTCATTCCATCTCCCTCGGTCTCTTATAGACCCATTTCACTGTTTACAAACAGAGGACCCTCGACGGCATCCGGCTTCGTCCATCCGATGTGTCCATAATAGCACCGGCGGGCAAGAAGAGCCTTAGCGAGTAGCCGGCTGATTTTCTACACTTTCCTTCCCTTATTTAGCAAAATATTTTCAAATAAAGCTTCTTTTTTGAGCTACACAAAAAGATTATAACAAATTTCTTTGAACTTTGATGCGCCTGCCTTTTATCTAAAAAACTAAAGAAAGACTTTCCTTACCCTGAAACAACTTGGAAAACGTGCTTTCGGTTTCGGTGTTAGGAGCTGATAAATCAGGTGACCAGAAGTTTGTTGGGGTACAACGCTTGCTGCTGTTATCGCAATCTTGAAACCGTCTATAAGACGACTCGAAGGCGAAGGCATTGTTATTCTTTTTCGGCTCAGTCACTTGTATTGAACACCCTCCCCCGAAAGCTTTGTGCACCCCACGTGAGTTTTTACTGCCTCCGGCCGGGGTGTGTGAGGTCTTTCAAGCTTTCTGCACTTCACATGGTTTTGCACTGCCTCCGAGATGGGCCCGCCTATGCCCAAGTGAAGATGTCGTGTGATGGCGTCATGATGTGGGACGTCATGTCACAAAACCTATGATGGTAGGCACGACGACGTCATCGTGACGTGACCTGTGACGTCACGATTACGTCACAGCGTGACGCCATTGATGACCGTCAAGTTACACTGAGGTCATAGAACTTTACAGATACGTGTACTTGGAGTATCACGTGACTTTCGAGCAACGTTGCTTTTGATTACTGAGTTCTTTTCCATCATTCGTGTGGACGCTGCCTTCTCGTGACGTTTCGTCAAGGTTTCGGCAAGTCTCGAAAATTTCTTTACTGGATGAGACACATACGGCTTGAGTTTAAAGAAAAAAAAAACAAAAAAAACTGCCGATTTGGCGCGAGCTCATATCTCTCTGCATCTGCGGTATATACAATAACGATGAGTCTGGCTGACAAGGCGGAATGGCGACGTTCAATAATTTCTTTTGTTTTCAACCGTTCAGCATCATCCGCTCCATCTCGTCCTTGCGCTCTTCCTTTCGCCGCTGACCGAGTGGACGCATTAATGTAACGAGCGAGCTAAAGAGACGTGTTCGTGATGGCATCCTCCCCGCGGAAGGACCTCGGTCACGGGACATGCCCGTTACGGCCACAGGCGCCCACAGACACGAAGGACCGGAGGTGGCTTCGACATTTACGATGCAGTGTCGCACGCTCGTTTCGAAGTTTATGGCGTCATTGAGAGTGAACCTGAGCAAGGGCAATGTCCTTGCGGCGAGTAGGAAGAAGCAGAAATGCAAGAATTCAACAACAAAAAAAATGGGAGGGTTAATAGGAAGAAGAATAGCGGCTGGAAATGAGACATACTTTAGGGAAAGATATTAGGGACCTGAAAAACTAGAAAGGCAAAAAGAGAAAATTTGGGAAAGAAAAGCCGGCAGATCCCACGCACTGTGGGAACTGATTTAATGCGAAGCAGCCAGGAAGGAGCAAATCATGCTTTACATAATTTGCATGTCATGTTTTACATGTTACGACCTGTTATTTGTTTTCGTCATACAGTCGCGTCACGATATACCAATTTTGGTGTGTGTCAAGCTAGCGAACTGGACGCAAGAGCACCATGAGCGTGGCATATAAATGGCACTGTAGATGAGATGCATGCTAAGATTTTCATGTTACCACCTGCCACTTATGTTCGTTATACAGTCATGTCACTCAATACCAAATTTGCTGTTTATCAAGCTAACGAAACGGCCGCGAGCACGCCATGAGCGTGGCATGCAAGTCATGTCGCACATGACAAGTCATGATTTCCATATTACCACTTGTCATCTATGTTCGTCATACAGTCATGTCACTCAATACCAAATTTGGTGTATCTGAAGCTAACGGAACGGCTGCGAGCGCGCCATGAGCGTGGCATGCAAGTCATGTCGCACATGACAAGTCATGATTTCCATATTACCACTTGTCATTTATGTTCGTGATACAGTCATGTCACTCAATACCAAATTTGGTGTATATCAAGCTAACGAAATGGCCGCGAGCGTGCCATGAGCGTGGAATGCAAGTCATGTCGCACATGACAAATCATGATATCCATATTACGACTTGTCATTTATGTTCGTCATAGAGTCATGTCACTCAATACCAAATTTGGTGTATATCAAGATAACGAGACGGCCGCTAGCGCGCCATGAGCGTGGAATGCAAGTCATGTTGCTCATGACATGTCATGATTTCCATATTACAGCTTGTCATTTATGTTCGTCATACAGTCACGTCACGATCTACCAAATTTGGTGTATATCAAGCTAACGAAACGGCCGCGAGCACGCCATGAGCGTGGCATGCAAGTCATGTCGCACATGACAAGTCATGATTTCCATATTACCACTTGTCATTTACGTTTGTCGTACAGTCATGCCACTCAATACCAAATTTGGTGTATATCAAGCTAACGAAACGGCCGCGAGCACGCCATGAGCGTGGAATGCAAGTCATGCCGCACATGAGAACTCATGATATCCATATTAGGACTTGTCATTTATGTTCGTTATAGAGTCATGTTACTCAATACCAAATTTGGTGTATGTCAAGCTAACGAAACGGCCGCTAGCGCGCCATGAGCGTGGAATGCAAGTCATGTTGCTCATGACATGTCATGATTTCCATATTACGGCTTGTCATTTATGTTCGTCATACAGTCACGTCACGATATACCAAATTTGGTGTATATCAAGCTAACGAAACGGCCGCGAGCACGCCATGATCGTGGCATGCAAGTCATGTCGCACATGACAAGTCATGATTTCCATATTACCACTTGTCATTTACGTTCGTCGTACAGTCATCCCACTCAATACCAAATTTGGTGTATATCAAGCTAGCGAAACGGCCGCGAGCACGCCATGAGCGTGGCATGCAAGTCATGTCGCACATGACAAGTCATGATTTCCATATTACCACTTGTCATTTATGTTCGTCATACAGTCATGTCACTCAATCCCAAATTTGGTGTGTCAAGCTAACGAAACGGCCGCGAGCGCGCCATGAGCGTGGCATGTAAATCATACTTTTCATGACAAGTTAGTCATGATTTTCATGATATGACCAGCCATTTATGTTCTTCATACAGTCATGTTATGCCATACCAAATTTGGTATAAGTCCCATTAACGATACGGCCAGGAGAGCACAAAGTCGTAGGCGGCTAGATAGCTAGATAGATAGACACGCTCAAAGTCGCCGAAGTTCGCTAAGAAATGCTTCGCATTTAATAACGACATATACCACGGAGAAGACCATAAGCACGTATGCAGGAGTTTTGCAGGGGAAATGACCGTGGTAAAAAGAGATCGTCAGGGCTGGTCTCTATACCTGGACACAGCGTATCATTTATCCCACAAAAAAGATGACGTCAGCGTGCACATAACAAACACTGGTACTCGATGTGCACTTCTTCAGAGCGTCGTCAGTTCAGGAGAGAAACGGCATGGTGCGCATTTAAAACCTAGCATAAGTAATTATATTCTTCGTAAGACCTTTTAAACTCGCTAGCAGTGAGCTCTCGTGTATGTAATGCTCATACCCAGTGGCGTGAAATTATGGATTTTAACGCGATAGTGTTAATGAGCTCGTTTCGCAGAAATTCCGGCGTCGGTGTCGGCGACGGTGGTTGTGAGCAAATCATTATCTTGTACGTGACTGAAAAATCGAGATTGATGCAAATAAAACAAATAATAAAAAGATTTCCGAGACCGAGTATGGGTCGAACCCAGGCCGTTTGCGTGGAAAGCAGTTGATCTACCACACATACACCCGTATGCTTAGAAGTACATTGAAAATAACATTCCTCTGCTTGGAAATGCCGTGAAGATAACTCTTGCTTCACAAACGCAGGCATCCTGTATACATACGTCACAATACAACATGTAATATCGCAGTATTATTGCGTGGTACAAGCGTACATTGCCATCGGGCGTCACAACACGTGAATATCATAACAACTTCGTGGTGTAAAGCGGGCCAGCCATTACAAAAGGCGCACACGTTACTGCGCGTATTCCCTTAACACCACGTAGTGTGTGCATTGCAAGTATGCACTAAGTTGTTGAAGTACGCACTAGGGACAGGATATCGCTATCGCGTTCAACTCTTAAAGGCGAAGCTTTAGGTCCCTCCCCCCAAATTCGATAATATAGTGTTCTAACAAAAAAAAAGCTGCAACAAGAAGGAAGCTGCCTTTTGAAGCATACTGCCGTAAATAACAGAATACTGCGTTCGAAAATAAATAACGATATGAAAGGCGATCCTGGGAATGATACGAGAGCGATGTCAAGAACGAAACGCGTTTCGCCGACTTCCAAATTATGACAAATGAGTTCATTAATCGTCACCGCACCTGCACTGATCATGCTTCGAGCGCGAGAATGTCTAGACTTTCACATATTTAAACTTGTCATATACGCTGGCAGGTACAGCGATGAACGGCAAAAGTTGCGGTGTCTGGCTCCGATAATGGAGTGAAATTCCTGAGCTCGAGATCGACTTGGCTTGGCTAAGTGAGATAAATGGAGATGCGTTACACCGCGAATAACTCCAAAACCTTTCTAACATAAGGGAAAACGAAAATGACGTTGTCTTCTGGTACGTATGACATATTGACTATTTAAAAATGGCGGAACACCCTGAAAAGATACCAACGTGAAATTTTCTTTTGCTTCTTCTTCTGCATTGCTTAACGCGTTAAATTTTCGGTAGTGTGGCCACCTAGGGCGACTAACCAAAGTCGTAGATATTAGAAAGTACAGTCAAAAGCAATAATAATATAGACTAATAATAATAATAATAATAATAATAATAATAATAATAATAATAATAATAATAGCGGCTAGTAGTAGTAGTAATAGTAGGAATAAAGTATACCAACAAGTTCTCAAAAATCATTCGATTCAAAAATAAATATTACCAGTAAACAAATTCAACAACACCAATATTAATTTACAGATGCGCGCACGGACGGCGAAGACACAGGGAAGAGCACACCACAATAAAACCAATGAATAACAATGGAACTAAATCAACACCAAGCGTCGAAGACAAAATCCCGTAACTCTACAAAAGCAAGCCTTACCTCTGTGTACATTTGCTTTGCCATTGTGTAAATCGGAGCCTGTATTCCTAGAAACAAGGTTCAGTTTGTGTCGTTGACAATATGAAAGCCCAATTAACGAAGTGTGCAGGTGCGTGCTAATCTGGTGTTTAACTGTGGTGAGCTTTAAACTAAATGGTGAGTTTGGTGAGAATGGAAACATACACTGAGCTTTATGTTATGTTAACACTCGCGCTGTGTTAACCGAAGTTGCCCTACGACTACTGTTAATGAAATAGCGGTTTCTGATGATGATAGCTTTTTTGGTACGGGGTGCACAAGGAACGATTTGCTGAACCACTTCGCTGATAAAACTTCGGTGTTAAGCACGGCGTAGTCTTACAAGGTGACCGAGAAGTATGTAAGTAAGAAGGCTACCCAACTTCTCGTGAACTAAAGTATCAAAGAAAGAAAAAGAATAAATATACTGTTATAATACACCAAAGCGAAAAAACGCTAAACTTTTGACAATAGTAGATATGTGACTATCTCAGACTTTGGTATCACCCGATAGAATGAGAAATAAACTTTTCCTAATATAACTTCTCTCTGCTCTCCTTGTGACGACACTTTGAAGTGCCTTTCCTGCTAGTGCGCTGCGATGTGACGTGACAAATATTGCAGGGAGCCGCCCTGTCACTGTGGGGAACAGGGGCGTGGGAAGGGGGCGTAGGCAGGCAGCCCGGGAGGAGGGGAGGTTGGGATGGAGGCCCTCCCTCCCCATCCCAACCTCCCCTCCTCCCGGGCTGGGAGATGGGATGGGAGAGGGAGGGGACTGGGGCCTGTCCCCCTCCCTCTCCCATCGTTTCTCTAGGAGGAGCAATGAAGGGGGGGGGGGGGGGCGCTTGCCTCCGTCGCCTCCTCTTGCCGCCTCCTGCCACCGCCAGTTGGCTCGACAACGCTAACGCCGAATTGATTCTACTGCTGCTGCTTTATTGGCTGTATCTACGTGTCTACAAATCGACATCGCTTCAAAAGTCCCTTTCCTTCGGCAATACCCGAGACTGGGACCAGACAAAAGCGGCTTAGCTATCACCCCATACTGACGATGAGAATCAGGCTGATATTAGAACAAGAGTGGAGTGCATTGTTTCGTTTTGCGTTAACGTTACGATATTATTTATTATTATTTTTCAGCTTGTTAACAGTCTAGTAAAGTTCCTCTAAGGTTAAATTCATCTTTTCCTAAAGCCGGAAAACCAAAAGAAGCACAAAAGTACGAGTCTAGTGAACGGCGCGAGCGACTTACGTATGCAGGAAAGCAGGATCATGTGTATCCCGTTGACAAAGTACTCTAAGAAGCTGTATTTAAATACCAGCATACTTCTTAACCTCATCTGCCCACCTAACTTTCTGTCTCCGCTTGGCGCGTTTGCCTTCTCTTAGAATACAGTCAGCCACTCTTAATGATCAGCGGTTATTTTGCGGACGCGCTACGTGATCTGCCCATGTCCATTTCTTCTCGAGTTCGACTAATATTTCCTTAACACTCGTTTGTAGCATGACACACTCTATTCTCTTCGTATTCCTCAAGCTCAAACCTATCATTTTCCTTTCTATTGCTCGCATAATCCGTCCACATAGTTGTAACTTTACAGGGACAAATCCGGCTTCCATGTTTGCGCTGGTTTCGGCAGCTCTGCTTGAATCCGCATACGTACGGCGGGTAGTACATGTTCAATCCAACTTTAATGATGACGTTCCTATGGCGCAGATTAAGAAATAGAGTACAGCCACGTTCGCTTAGCTGTCAGAGGGAATTAAATTGTTTGATTATTCAAATACAAACAGAACAAACTAATCAGTTCCATTAGTGCACCCGCTGAACTCCACTAATGAGTTTTCGAGATAACTTCAAACACCGTGAATGATTTGTTTTTGCGCGTTGCACGAAATCGGCTCCGAATGGGAGTGTTGAAAGGACTTATTCTAAATAGGTTAATACTATAGTTACGGCAATTAAAAAAATATTGCACCGATAAAGCGTGATTTACGTACAGTACTACTAATGGTTACTACAAAGAAAGATCAACAACAGGAACCGTCACCATTTAAAAGGAATAATCTCTCGAAAAATCCAGCTCCTAAGTGTTGATTTCCTCTGAGTTACTGCAAGGCCTAGACGTAGTGTACTACTGGGCTGCAATTCTTTTGCTTAGCTCTATTAATGTCTCACTAACTGGCGCTACCGCATTAGGCTGATCGCTATATGCGCATCTTTAATTTCTATCGCTTACTCTCTACGTGTGTACCCAATTGCGTAAAGGATTCTCACCTCTGACTAGTCAGATTTTGTTTTGCTTTCTTTTCCAGATATAATGTACTGCAAGCACACGGGCCACGAAATCACCATGCACTTAGCGCTATTGACACAAGCGCTGTCGACTAGATCTATAGTGTCAACAAAAAGGAACGAAAAGAAAACGGGCAAATGAAGCATTCGAATTATTTTTGTCCATCAATCCACCGCGTCATTGTGAAACGTTAGTTTTTGTTACGTTAGTTTCACTACCTTTGAAGCACGAGAAGAGGCCCTTTGCAAAAAACCAATTAACCCGCTTCCTTTACGCGATATGTCTCTGTTTGTTTGCCACCGCAGTTTGGGCCACCTTGACTAGGAGATGTTCTGATGTGAGGATGCTGGAATATGTGACGACCTGTGACGTCAAAATGACGCGATATGGTGACGTCTTCACTTGATGATAATTTTGTTCAATCACTCGTATTGATTCCGGAGCTTCCGGCGGTCTCGTTTCTGGGTGGATGAGTCATCAAACCTTCGCCTTTATGCATCGACGTCAAAGGTACGCTCGAAACAGCTCTTATAGTTAAAAGAAAACAAAGAACAATGAATAACACAATCCCCGGAAAGCCAATACTCAAGATACGAGTAAGGATGACTTAACGAGAAGGGACTGGGAACAAAAAGTCGCGGTGAGAACGACATCTTGAAATGGCAAGTTGCTCAACACAAAATGAACAATGAGTGATGTGAGAAGAGTCCTAAAAATAATATTTAAAAAATTGAAGGACACTTTGTAAATTTCTAAGCGTGTTCGGCGAAAGCCTGTGGGCATTCGACTGACTATGCCATGCCTTTTTTTTTCTTTCTTTTTTTTGTTTTCTTTTGTTTTTTCTGTTTTTTTTTGGGGGGCGGGGGGGGGGGGTTATTTACACTCTCTGAGCAATGTCGTGATTGCTGAGAGAGTGTGAGGGGGGGAGGCCACAGCTGCCACCGTTACAGGACATGGACGGACGGCGGACGGCAGATGGACGCCGCGAGTTAAAAGACATTAAAGGCGTTTGCCTTAAAAAGTGAGACAAGGTATAAATGATGTAAGTGGTAAAACAAATAAAAGCGGAGCGCTGGCTGCGTAGCAGCTGGCTTCACAAAAAAAAAGCGGATAGTTTGGAGGAACAAGGAGCTAAGACGTACAGTAGGAAGGGTGTAGAGACAAAGGCAAAGTGGCAAGGCGGTGTGCGATGAAATAGATTGCTATCATTTGTCAAGAGGAACGAAGCGACCAAGAGATTCGATTAAGAGAGCCATGGCGGTGGCGGCTGACCCTTTCATGACCATTTGTAGGGCCGGTGGATTGGACAACGTTGTGGCCAGACCACTATGTTTGAGAACGGGGGGGGGGGGGGGGGGTACGTTCTTAATGTGCCAGATCAAATGGGTTTTTGCCTTTGCCACTCTGCCGTAGTGATTCTACAATACGAGTAACTGGCTTCACCGGTGGCTTTCGCGAGCAGTCGAGGTAGAGGAAGCCAGGGAAAAGTGGCTTTCGCTTGGAAAAGCGTCAGCTTGACTCTGTATCGGCTGCTAGTGAGTCTGACACTTCACTGCAAAGATTGAATGATTTTTCATTGTTGCTTCGGCAGACCAGAGACGCACACAATAGTATTGTTTAATATCTCCGTGCTTTTCCTCACGCAATCGCCTGTCATGTTGCTGTGCCCATATCTGGATCAATATTTTTAAAAAAAATGAATATATGTTTTACCGCTTCTTCTTTGTATTTTTTTCCATGACTTCGAAAGCCGATGAAGATATTCGAAATAATTGGAGACCTGTTTCACGAACATTGAAGGTTAGAGCGTCTTTAATTGCGTACGTGTAAATTTCAATCAGAGAAATCATTTTCTGGGTAGCAGCTGTGTGTCGATGTGTAAGTGAAGGCGGAAAATGCAGAATGGGGCTAAGAAGGTGAAACCTTCTTCTGTACATAGCCGAGGGGGTACTTAACTGTAGCGGTGAAACCTTCCACACGAATTGCAACGTTTCAAAGTGCTTATTTTTCTGTTTCACGCTCGTGTAGTGTTCCTTGCGTAGCGCACATCATCCTCTTGTTTTATTCTTCCATTTCCTTTCTTCTGCAGTGCGGCGTAGCAAACTGCATTTCCAGTTGCTTAGCGTTACTGTGTACTTTCCTTCTTTCTTTTGACAGTTTTGAGATTCTTTCAGATTTATTTTCTTCCGGCACTGATAGCCCCTTCTACTCATGCCGGCCGTTAACGTCAATATATCTCAATCATTAAGTTGAACCACCATCTCTCAGAGCAACAACGATTATCGCGATATTAACATGGCCAAAAGAGCTCTTCGGTGGCGCAAGCACTACTGCGCCATACGGATGTCGGCTCCTGTGACCACGTCCGCATAGACGTGGGCGCTGAAGGCCTCACGTGCTGCGGTATCCAACAGCTCCATACTAATCCTTCGCGGCCAGCGTCATTCTCGTCATACACGGGTTATTGTTCGACACACCACGTGGGAAGAGACGTGCCCCTCCACCCCCCCCCCCCCCCAAAAAAAAAAGCACCATATACGTAGGTGAGAGCAAACTCGATAAAGGAAGCATCTCAGCCCTATGTTCCAGTCGCAGGAGCATCTGGATGTAGCACCATTTTTCGTGTTGTTACCTTCTTTCCTAAGTTCCTATGCTGGGAAGCCCGCGGTGCCTGTTGACCTGGAAATGTTTCTTCTGTTTCGGGTCAGCGCTGATTGATGCCTGATTCGTGGTTGGGTGAAAGCACACTGTGTGCTAGTTTCATTTGCCACCTGTGCCTTTGTTTTATTTCAAACTAAGGCCAAAGCCACAGATGCCACATCAAATGTGAAAACTGACCCTCGGGGCCACCGGGGTAAACGCGAGTGATAAAACCGATGAGCGAAGCTCCTTAGAAATGGGACGCACGCGGCGTTTGGCTCGCGCGGTGTTTGGTTGTCCAGGCAACAGACCAACCACTGGGCCATGCTTGGCCATGCACTGGGCGGACGACAGGGTGAAGCGATAATTTCGCGCGTTCGCCGGTTTGAGGAGAGAGGGCAGAGTCAACACCCTCTACAGAGTCGAAGAAAGTGGAAGATGGAGACTAATGTTCCTCCGTTTCGCATGCGTTCTTATTCTCGCGCTTTGCGCATCGTGCAGACGCCATCCGCGTTCCAGCGCTCATAAAGCTCATTTATCCTCCCGCGGGAGGGGGAGACGCCACAGCTGGCACCGCGCCAGGGAGCTCCAACGGCGACGGCGACGGCGGGGTGCCGGCCTGAGGAGCTTCGCCCCTAAAAAACAGGATCGTTACGTGGTGGCGTCAACGTATAACGTCATCATGATGTGACAGATCGAATTTGGTGCTTCAAAATGATGTAATCATGACGCCACTCTATCGTCACATAAAGAGACGCCACATGATGAGGTCATCAAATGACGTCGTCAATTGGTCAAAGGTGTGTGAATCACGGAGGCAGTGAAAAACCACGTCAAGTTCAGAAAGCTTGAAACGCCTCCGATCCCGGAGTCAGTGCAAAACTACGCTAAGGGCTCAAGGCTTTCGGAGAGGAGGGTGAGGATCAATTCCACAATCGACTAGGAAAACAAGCAAATAGCTTTCATATTGGAGTTTTCTTAGGCGAATGCTAAATGGACTCTTTTTTTTTTTTTTTGCACGTAGAGTCACAAATGAGCATGTACAGAGCGCCTTCATGCTGAGGCTACGAAGAGGAGAAGCCATTTTCTTATTACGGTCTTTTGTTAGCTTGCTACCGTGACAATGATGTCGTGACAATTAAAGCTACCGTGACAATGATGTCGCAGTGCAACCACTGTAAGACGTTGTGCTTGAAGCATTTCTGTTTAAAGTCGTGCTTTTGCTGATGGAATGCTACGGAGCAATAACTTCAAAGAGGAACAATATCCTTGTAGCAGTGAGCGCGAAGGGCGTTTGAAGAGAAAAAATCGGCAGATACCACCTAGCTTGGGAATCGATGTTATGCGAAGCATGCGGAGGAGGTGAATGTGTTGTAATTTTTTTATTGAGCGAAACGTTACGAAATGACGCTAAAGATATGTACAAATGTTGTACGCACAGACATAAGTTGATCAGTTGCATATGTTTTATATAACCAGTTGTTTACAGTTGCGTAACTATGCCAAGAGCAACATTGGAATTACCAACACCAGAAGCGGTAACCTGAAATGCAGCGCTTGTGCTTGCGAGGATAGTAGCCCTGGCTAGTGCTACGTAGACCAACTTCAGTGGATGAGGCTTAAATACAATTGACGCTAACCCGACGTGACGCCTGTATCATTGGAGTACATATGGAATGTTTATAAAATTAGATGGGCAGCACTGCAACCGCACTTGACATTTCACTAACAATAGAGTCTTTTCCCAAAGGAGTTCCGAGACCTGGCGTGGCTCCGATGTAGAATACTTGATTGCCACCCAGAATGCTTGGGTTCGATTCCAGCTGGGATCATAAGATACCGTAAAATGAGGTTACTTTGTGACAGATTTCGTACGTTTTCATTCTCTCGCTGAACAATTATCAACATAAAGGCGAATAAATAGTGGCATAACGTTGCTGAAACATTCCCTCACACGACAGTACGTTCTACAAATCCGCATTTTAATACAAACGGCTATATTCAGGTTAAAAGCTGTCACAAAGTTGCCCCGTCGTGTGGGGCAACTTTGTGACAATGTTGTCGTTGGCTGAATATGATTGGGAAAAAAAACTTCCCCATCTCCCGCTAAAGGGAACCATGTATGGATGCGAAGCAGCGCGGAGACGCCGTTCCCGTTTTGCGGCCCGGGCGCTCATCGCGGCGCTGCACAGGAGAGAGAATGAGGCGTGCGCGCTCCGTCATTTTCAAACCACGTATCTACCGTGGCGTCCCCAGCAGAGTATGCAGCTCTCTCGCCACCTGTCGGGCGCGCCGCTCTGTAGAGTAGAGTATTCCTAGAGGAGAGAAAGGGGGAGAGGAGAGAGAGGGGGAGGCGACGCGCATGCGCTGTGGGGGTGCGGGACGCGGGAAGGAGGGACGGACAAAGCCCCCCGTAAGCACATGCAAGCAAGATCAAGGAATGGAGTCAACCTGGGCGACAGACACCACCGGTAGTGCGTGTTATTCTTTGCTTGCACCCACCACCTGCCTAGCCATTGCTAAGCAGCCACTCTGTGCTCTCGGCCATGACTCTGCTGACTTGTGGTGGTGGTTGACGGCCTTATTGTACTACAGTGTTCTGGTTCGCATAGTGGGTGCTTCCCTACTTCATGAAAGTGACCGGACGCGGGAGGGAGGGACGGACAACACCCCCCCCCTTAAGATGCTTCGCATCTAAAACAGAGTGGGGTAACTTTGTTACAATTGGCGTGTCACAAAGTTACACCGCGAAGTATCAACATTTCAGTTTCCTTTCTATAAACTTCAACAGACGTGACTTGATTAAATTTACATTACAGTTTATTTTAGCCTACATATTAACAATCACAAGTACATACCTGTTTTCGCTGTTTTTCTCGTGCGGACGGGTCGAGAGCATAAAGTTTACGGTGTTTCAACAATGCGCGCTAAAACACCATTGAACATGTCATTGTCTAGAGTGGCTCCGGAGCGTGGGAACATTGACCGGCTGTTGCTAAGTGGCACGGGATGTCAGGCGAGCTTGTTGGCTGGCTTATAGTTTTTCGGCGGCGCCTAGTCGTGGCGCGAGATTTAAAGTACAGAAAACCGAGCGCGTGTCACAAAGTAACCCCCTGCAGTCACAAAGTAACCTCATTTTACGGTATATTCTTTGCATTCGTCGGGTCAACGCGGCCGATGTCGGTTTTTCTTAATACCCTCGCATTTCAATTACCAATATCTGTTCTCGCCGTTCCTCGGTAGATATGAACTGTCAAACACATACCCGCCTGTGGTATACGGGTATGTGCCACATGTGTCTGGCGGACATTTTCACTTTATTCATGTCATGACCAGTGAGTCATATTCGTCAAACCATCTTACCCTCCCATACAAATTTTGGTTTATCCCAAGTTAAGGGGGGTGAACACAAGAGCACCCAGACGTAGGCGGCTAGATAGATAGATAGATAGATAGATAGATAGATAGATAGATAGATAGATAGATAGATAGATAGATAGATAGATAGATAGATAGATAGATAGATAGATAGATAGATAGATAGATAGATAGATAGATAGATAGATAGATAGATAGATAGATAGATAGATAGATAGATAGATAGATAGATAGATAGATAGATAGATAGATAGATAGATAGATAGATAGATAGATAGATAGATAGATAGATAGATAGATAGATAGACACGCTAAAAGTGCCTGCAGTACGCAAAGAAATGCTTCGCACGTAAAAAAGACATACGTGAGACGCACCTAGACATGGACGTGTTGTGCTGTTTAAAGGCTGAAGCAGTTGCGGCAACCTCGGTCGTGATGAATGGCTTTTGCATTAACACAAAGAGGGCAGTGCTTCACTACACGACTAATGCTTTAAGAGAGTAACAGCGACCCAGCAAACCATGTTGCCGGGGATGAACTTTCCACGTGACTTTTCATGGAGTAAGGCTCGCCTTTGGTGACAACCGGTGGTACAAGATATCGTTCAGAAAGTTGGCCTGCTCAGAATGTTCACAACTTTGACGGCCCTATAGAGACATCGTTGGTGACAGTACAAATGATGATACCGAATGAATGGATGAATAAACTTTATTTCAAGTCCGGCTCCTTCGGGCGACGCGGGGGAAGAGGGGATTGTCCCCTGTTCCGTCCGTCAGTTTTATCAGAGGCATCACCCAAGGCAGAAAGCTGCATAATTCAGGAATACTCTGGCTTCGACTGCCTTCATGGCCAGTTCTACGAAGACTTACCTCTCTCGAACGAAAGTACACCAGAACTCATACACACCCTTAGGGGCGAAGAGATGAGCCTGTTCGAACACATAACTTGTAGGAGCATCTTCAAACAGCTAGGCAAGAAAGACAATACATGGCCTCAGACACTGCGATAGGTTTTCAGCAGATAGATTGGTTTTCTAGACTTTGCAGGTGGCAGTTTTCGTTCGAGGCACCTGAAACACTCTCAGAGCTGCTCCTTGAAGAGCGGAATGTTAAAAAGTGGGCCTACTCTCAAGTATCGGTTTTGATTTTTGTACGAAAATATGCAAGCTACCCTAACCCTTGACTTAGATGCATTGCAGTGACACTGAAACGTCTACGTTCGTTTGCCCTGTGTGTTTCGCACACTGCCGAAGCGAGTGTGAGAGGACACGTAGCAAGAAGTGCCTGGTTGAGACCTGCTCTGCCAGGTGCCCCAACGATACCAGCTTCTCATAAAGAAAGCGTATGTTCTTTAAATAAACTCGTTCAATTACTTTTCAATAATTGTTCTGACAGCTAATTGCATTTTATGTTAATTAAATTGGTGCTTCGATATCATGTATATCCGATATTACTCTTAACTTGAACCACAATCATTAATTTCGTACTAAAGTTATTTTTTTGTGTGAATATTCGGAAAAGGAACGTCCCAGACTGGAAGTGCTTGGGAGAGAACCAAGAATGTCGCTCGTTGCTAGCGCCACTGAAAGTTTCCTTTTGATTACAGAATATTGCACTTGCCTTCTTACGACGACGAAGTTGCGAAACCGATGCATGCCCACGTTCCAACGGAACTTCCGCCAGCGCAGAACTTCGCACTTCTTTGGTTCCAGAAAGAAAAAAAAAGCAATTAATATATCCCTCTCGAAAGAGCAGCTTTCCTGTCGTTGTCATCTCCTAAAATATTTCCTGAGACTCCTCCAAACATAATGGAGGGTACCCTCCATTTCTTCCTCTTTATCGGCCATGGCCAGAACAAGCTCCCACGCTTGTCTCGCCAAAGAGGTCGAGGACAAAGAAGGCAAAGCGTGTGTACGTGAACAATGCTGGGGCGTCCACTAGAAGACCGTTGAACAAAAGGGATGTTCCCAACAGGATGAAGGCCGATCGTTATCGGAAATGTTTGGCTTGGAAGATGCACTGTGAGCAATAATGTAGGCCGCAGCGAAAGGCCTTGTCCTAACTGAAGCCTTGCATTGCTCGTCCTTTTAGCTGCCTTACGAAGCAGACACTGTCCTGCAAGAAGAAAGTTCCCTATTCTTAATCTTCTTCCTTTGGAATACGCGACCATCTATCCGACAATGCATTACCCTTATTGTCACGAGATACACAATTAACTAATGTACTTAGGATATAAAAGCTGACAGGTTGTGTCGGCTAATCGGCGCAGAAAGTGTTCGTTTTATCATCGTTGTGCTGCTTAGTATGAGCTTTAAAGTGAAGGCAAAGACATATTCATCAAGAGGGCGAGTTTCATATCGTAAAGCAATTGTGACAAGCGCTTCCGCGATTCCTCGACAACACACGCGTTTATCTGCAGGAGCATGACTGTTTTCTTTCTTGATGCTTGCCACTGCGAACGAAAGGTGTCTCTCGGTATCTACGCAAAAAAACTGTCCCTCGTGGATTCGCCTTAGACGACTAAAAGGCGAATGGCATCTTCTTGGCTTGAAAAAGAGCGCACCAAGACGGGACAACGTAAAGAAGCATTCATACAGTCACTATTGCCACCTTTTTTTTTCATTCGCAGTCAATGTACGAACCCTCCCGCGCACACCTACGAACTCTTTCTGCGCCTATCATGATTTTGCATCACCTGCAGAATCAGAGGCATTTCAGACTTCTTCACCTCACCTGGTTTTGCACTGCCACCGAGATTGGCCATTACGATGTCTTGTGATGATTTTTTGCATCCCTTGTGTTCCCGCCTACGCCAAGGGTCGACGATGCCAATTGTTTACTTTCACTTTTGTCGAGGCATCTGAGGCCCTGAAAACTATTGGTGAATAGCTTGTGCAAGGGTGATCAGGCTTTTTCTGAAGCTGCTTCACCGCGCCGCCTATAACAAACTTCAATCCTGGGTGCATCGATCGTAAATCCTTAAAACAAGGGGCTGCTTAAAAGAAACACGGACGAGAAAGTTTGCGCCCATCCACATTCTCTTCTTGTCTGTGTTTCCTTCGCGGGCAGACAAAATTTGCGGCAAGGCACTCTCGACAAGAAGCGTAAACGGCTCGTCGTGAGTTGAATGAAGACAGATGGGTTCCTAATTTGGAGACGTTGCGAACGCATGCGAGACGGAAGCAGATTAGTCACGCGTCTCCCTGTGATTCGCGGTAAAAAATTAAAGCAGGAAACCATCCCACTGAGAGTGTAAACAAATAGTTTCAAACACATAAGCAGTCTCGTAATCAGTTAATAAACATTTCATAAACATTTCATACTCGTCCAAGGAGCTTCGATCCATCATCAGCACTCACTTCGTGGATCGGCTGCCAATTTTTTCCCGGCAGTAAAGAAATGAACAAACACTTCGGAAATCGTTACAATCAGTTTCTGAGCTGTTTCTAATCCCTCGTAGGGCTTTTGAATTAGTTCATTTTCGTAGATGCATGAAATGAGTTAAACAATTCGCCATTAAAGTAAATATGAACTGCTCTAAATATAGGAATATGCGTAATTGAACTAGTTACCCATTTTCCACGTGCGCATGTACTCACTTGATGATTTTGGGGAACTAATACCTATACCTATACAATCTCAGAAGTACCTTGCAGCACTGTGGAAGCTGTAGGGCTTGTTAGCCAATACGAAAGGCGACAGCCCGCTCAAGGCGTGTTCATGCGCATCGCGTCGTCTCTTTGGCGTCAGCTCCCCTACCTTGTCGATACTTGCTCCTTGCAGTTAACGCAAAACGCAAAAAGCTCTGCGGGAACGCTACCTCAACGTTTCTTTATGTTCAGAAACCCACTTGTACAGGACGTGTTCACTGGCGTTTGTGAGGAACGCGCTTCTTTTTATAACAGCGTCCTTACTGGTGTTTTCACCGAGTTGTTTTTTGGCAGCACGGTCGACGCACTTCAGTCACTTACCATTCTTGGGTGGAAAAGCAAATTATTGGCACATAAAATAATATAGAAATTACGGGTGTTTCGCACCGTCAACGCATCACCGACGCTAATGTTGTGGGGACATCTGCTCATTTTACATCATACCATCAAACCCCCCACGGTAGTCCTAGCAGAGTCAAAACAAACGAGCCATTAAGATAAGATCGAAAATAGATACCTGATGTTGTGTCCTCAGCATTAGATGAGAGTAAGCGATGGCAGATTATACCAGTTTTATCTTGCTCTCCCGGCAGAGAGTCAGTCAGAAGCACGAATTCAGATGGAAGCGAATGGTCTGGGGTGTATGGGGGGCTGCCATGTTACTGTACGTCATCGCGGTTAGGGCGGTTATTACGGCTACAAGCCGGTAATCTCTGCATTATTTCAGAAATTGTCAAGTGCGTGCGCGAAGGGCCTAACGTGCCATGTATCGCTGTAACGTGTCATGCGAGAAGCACAGCTAAAACCCTTGTACCTCGTTGATAATGAAACAGTTAAGCCAGGAACGACATTATGTGCTGCGAAAGGATACTGCCTGCGTACGCCCCGTAGCTTTGGCAGTGCTGCAAGGTATTTGTGAGATGGAGTACAGCGACTGTATGCTCAAGAAACATACCGAAATTCGACCACAGCCAACCGGAAGCTGCACTTTGAATGACATGTTACGAAACTCCAATAAACCATAAAATCGGGCACAAAAAGGATGCATACAGCTAATAACAAAGCAACATTTCAGTAAAGATACACAACTCACGACGGGCGCTAGACATTACTTTCGAAGGCGCAATGTTAATGCGCAATGCTAAACCTTATCCTTCCAAACCTCCGCGGGCGTCCGGGCGATGCTTCTCAGCTTCCGACACATGTTCCCTTTAAAGTATGACCTTCTATTTCAAAACATTCGTCTTAGCGGCTAGTATTGCTAGAAAGGAAACGCCTTTAGTTCAAACTCACCCATTTAATGATATTCTGGAAGACGTCTTATATTCTAGGAATCACTTTTATGCATAACATCCAGCGAGTATCAGCGTATGACCATTTTTTATGCGTCGCATTTCCCTGCGGTTCAAACAGTTTGAAGGCGAAAGCCTTTAATGGCTGATACTCACGTCCATCCGTCCATCCCAAGGAGGTTAAGTCCATCCGTACACTGGAACGATGCCAGCTATGGCCTCTCCCTCACACAATCTCTGCAATCACGTGACGGCACAGCGTATCCTTGCAGCAGAGAAATTAGTCGGATGGCTCCCACGTTCACGCGTCTCCCCTGTAGCCCGCGCACATTCCGCCCACTCATGATATAAGGGAGAGGCGTGCATCGCGTTCCATTGACCGATGCCGCCTCAATGGGCACAAGCTTTCGCCGAACACACCTTGGAATTTACAAAGTGTCCTTCAATTTTTAAACCTCCTTGGGACACTTAGACCGCTTCTTTCTTTCTTTCTTTCTTTCTTTCTTTCTTTCTTTCTTTCTTTCTTTCTTTCTTTCTTTCTTTCTTTCTTTCTTTCTTTCTTTCTTTCTTTCTTTCTTTCTTTCTTTCTTTCTCTATCTATCTATCTATCTATCTATCTATCTATCTATCTATCTATCTATCTATCTATCTATCTATCTATCTATCTATCTATCTATCTATCTATCTATCTATCTATCTATCTATCTATCTATCTATCTATCTATCTATCTATCTATCTAACTATCTATCTACCTATCTATCTATCTATCTATACTGGATAGTGTTTCAGTGGACAGTGCCACTAAAGACACTTAAATGGATCACTGAGGTCACCTAAAATTTTTAATCACTTCAACGACTGATGTGAGAGTATGAAACAGAGTTGGCTATTCACATCCTGGCTACTCCTCCTACAGATGAAGCTTTAAATATTTCCACGAATAATATACGTACTTGTACATGAAAAGAAAAAAATAAACAGTAAAAAGAATGAACATTTCTGACCTAACTTCGAGGAATATGGTTCCTGACCAGCGAGTTACAGCCTTGAAAGGGCATAGGCGGACAAAATGAGATTGGCATCTCTGAGAAATCTCAAAACGCGGTAGCGAATTGAAGAGTTCAGAGCGTATGTAAACGAGCTCAGTTTGAGGTTTTATACAGTACCGAAGAGAGGAGTTCTTATTGAGTCCGCAATACTAGTGGACATAAAATCCAAAAGTCAAACAAGAGAGCCCTCCCTGAAATTCCAATAAGTTATAAGCTCCCATTCAAGCTGCTATATTTGTTTTTTAGTTTCGCTGCGTCTGCACGAAAGGTGATCTACTTTGGCTTCCCAGTTTATATTTAGAGTCTATGCTAACTTCTTCCACGGGAACTGCTCTTTCAGGGAACACATTTCCTTTTTCGTGAAAACGAGGAATATTAATGTAATAAAACCTACATACATTACTCATCTCGTAGCGTAAAAAAAACTAACTGGTAGCGAAGCCTTTCTGACATTCTTTCTCTTCGTAATGAATATGAGCAGCTTCGCGCATCGTTGAATGTGAGTCAGTCCGTCAGACGTATAACAACGTGTGTTTGATGTTCTTGGCAAGTGGGTTCATTAGTTAGTTCCATTGATGGTCAGATTACGGCGGCAGATCCCTTTTCGGAGGCCGCAGCAGGGACAATGTTTACACATTATCGTACCTGTACGTTGTTATCACAAGGACACTGAGGATGATCGTCATTATCATCAGGAGGTATTTTGTCACCTGAAGGCTGAATATATCTCTGAGCAGGCCATTTGTTTGCCGTGTCCTGCGTGAGCGCGTTCGTACTTTCTCATTTGCATATGTCCACGTGACTCTCTGCCATCTTCTGTTTTACTTAATATTCCTTGAAACACATTCCATCGCCCTGACTGACAAAGAATGATCTGCCTCACTAATTAAATGACCATCCCAACTGCAATTAATTCTCTGATATGGACACTAAAGGCAAACGTTAAGTCGACTTAAATTGTAGAAATGGCGTTTCCGAAACCGCGAAGGGCATCTCGTGTTAAGGAATTGCTTAGTTCAGTATACGGCGACATTTTAGTGCTGCGCATATTGTCGGCGCAATTCGAATCAGTCGCCCCCGAGAACGGCCTTGTGACGTAGCATTCGCAATGCGCGCCCTTCACTGCCCGACAGCTAGTGCTGGCGTGCAGCGTAGCACAGCCCAGCGAAAACGGTACTTGCTTTGTTTTCAAAGACAACATCAAGAAGATCGTTTTTTCTACGAATCAAACTGAAACGCACAACTTCTCCTTTTTTCCCATCTTGTAACGCACTTCTATGATCTTTTAAATCAAGAGTAGATTGAGTTCCTAGTGATTAGTTGGACTTGGGACGTCATACGCCACCAGGATCTTGTTTCATAATGTCCCACCAGTGACTGAGATCGTGTCCTACGTTTCCCTCATTTTCTCGATTACTGAAACGCTGCTGTGCATAATATTGATGTTTTCTTGACGTCCTCGCGCATTGCGATTTCTTTCTAACGTAACATGGGACTTTATTTGAGTGTCCGTTTTAACATAAATTAGCAAGTCGGCCATTACTCTTCGTTTTCTCACCCATTTTGCTGTGTTCCAACTTCTCAGTGTCGCGCCTATCATCCTCCATTCCAATCTACCTTGTGCAGTTCTCTTAAACTTCCGTGAATTTTACTTTTATGGGTTGGCTCCGCTGTTGCTCATTGATTTCAACATACATACTCTGTCACAGGGTCTAGAGGAGTTGTTGTTGATCATGAATTCTTGCTCTCTCGCCAGCTTGAATTAGGCAACTGTGTTGTTTTATTGAACTTTTGTAAACATACGATGTGTGTATTGAAAGGACTAACGACAGTATAAATCTGCCTGATGAAGGTTCGTCCTCTAATAACTCTGCCCGACTGAGGTACATGGCTAAGCTGAGGAGTAGTGGCAGAACGATTGTAACAGGAGCGTACGCTCAAATTACTGGTCATCACATGGAGTAGGAAACATCAGCTAGTTCCAAAAATAGTGAATATATGCTTCTCCGCGATACAAATGCAGTACAATATTGGATTGCAAAAGATAAATACGAAATGAAGCTTCTCATCAGCAGCTTTAGTAAGTCACATATGTCGAAATATTTAAAACAGCCGACTTAACGGAACAGTGAAAACGCATTCAACTGAGGAATCATTGAGACACATTTTTCACTCCGCCTTTGGTCAGATAATCATGTAGATTGAAAAACAAGCTAATACAGGAAGAGTGCATTTTTATTTGCAGAATATTTTACTACTCGCTTTTGCAGCACCTTGAATGATGGTGCTGTGCTTCTTCTACAATATATATATATATATATATATATATATATATATATATATATATATATATATATATATATATATATATATATATATATATATATATATATATATATATATATATATATCAACGCAATGCCAGCTTTAAGTTTATTAGTTAAAAAAGCATTAAACACGAGCACCCATGTCATACAATCTTCCTGCACAAGCTGAGTGTTTTATATATTTCTCCCCCGTAAAGAGCTTTAACACGTTAAAAAAAGACCTCGCCAAACAATAATGGTAACAGTTTTACTTGAGTTTGCATGTTTATGTGACCTAACGAAGGCAAAGAGCGAGCACTTCGCACCTTGGAAACATTCGCAAGCTGCGTGTTCGTTTGCTGTGCGCTTTGTCAAATCGCTGCGCTTCACATTGATGATGACCGTACGGCAAAAGAAATCTCGGCACCTTGGGAGTCTAAAGAGTCGGGCGAATTGGGAAGAGACGAAAAGGACCCTTCAGCCGTGGCTAAAAACGATTCCATGGACGTTGCACTTGATTTATATCCTCAACAGTCGTTCATCAGGACGGCTTTCCATGACGATACCCAACCATCGTGATTCGTAGAGAGTTTCGTTTTACTAGAGTACGGTGTTGTAGGTGTGTTTTAGGCGTGCCATAGGGAAGGCTGAAGACACGATGAAAAGCGAGAAAAATGGCCATCTTGTAGGCACGGAAAAGGGAGCCATATACATGGCGGATATCTCTAAACCCTTATGAAGAGCTTTTATGGGGCATCACTTTGATCTAAACGAGAATATACTTAACGAAAATGCGATCCTTAGCTTCAACAATGCAAAATGACCTTATTCTTGCATCCGCCTAAAACATCCCTTTAAGGCAGTGGCGCTGTAAGATGAGTTGTAATCTGCTGTAAACTAGTATGAGTTATAATCTGGTATAAGTTATGAGCCCGTGAAAGGAGACGCTTGCAAAACCATGCGCTTGTCAAAAGAGAGCCACCTTAGTCTTTCGGACGTCTCGGAAACAACGCACGTAATGCAGTTTGCTTCCCTGCACCACGAAGCGCACCCGGAAGAGCTAACGCTCGAATAAGCCTCGGCGAGGCAGTTGCAAGGGCCTCGTGAGAATAGAAACATGCCTTGGCTTTGTCAGACTGTGCACAACAGCGAAGACTGAGCGGCAGTGAGGATTTAATTTAGCTTACATTAGACGTCTTGTAGATGACTTTTACGAGCACATAATCCACTGCAAAGGCTAGACGTCTGAAAGCACGTCCTTCGCTTATGAATTTTAAAGCCCTTCTATTGTGCACGTTGCTCAGTAATATTATTTTCAACGTTGTGTTATCATTTGTATATTAGGTTGCTATTCGCGAGTGAAATTTATTATATACAATATTCCTTATACGTTCATCATGTTGGCGGTATACTGCTATCGTAATGTATTTAAGTAAAGAATATCTCCTTTAGGCACTTGGCAATAAACGTCAGGGTTCACGTTAGACAGGATGCGTAAACATATCTGACAGGATCAAGCTTTTATTTGTCCGACAAAAGTATAGCAATTCACGATAACATAATGCAATAAAAAGAGCTGAGAAGAAAATGTTGTGCCGTCTAAAGTGCCTGGTATGGTGTATTTCTGAGGTGTGGATAACACCGGCTGCTCCTGTCTGTCTCTCATATTTTCGTTATGACAGGTTGCCAATAATCTGCAATGTCGACTTCCAGCGTTTCGGTATTTTGAAGGCCCAGACAGCGTTCCTCGAATTTGTCAGGATCACACGAAGAGAACCATTTTATCTAAAGCAATGTAAAAGTAGAGCTCCTTTGTTTAGCGTGTCGGAGGCCTTTGCGCGGTGTCGGGAATCATGAAGATTTTCCGATTAAGGCGAGGCCTGAGGAATACACCCTTATAAACTGCAGTATTTTTCTGCGTTCCCTTTTATGGGACTTTAAATAAGTGTTCTATAGAAAAAAAGACATTGAGTCCATAAAGTCTATTTTATTTGCTCAGCAAGCTGCTTAAGTACTGCTGCTGTATTCTAGACAATAGGGTTCGACGGCTGTATTCATTTGGGAGTTGAACGGCGCAGCGTTCTTTTGCCCTTGCATTTTACCACAATACTGTAGCATGCCGGGGTCGACCAAAACTTCACTGACATCATTTCCGTCACGGATTTGACGTCCCAAAAATGCACACGAACAGATGACAAGGCAAAAACACAAGAAAAACTTTGGTCGGTTTGGATGACCTGCGAGTCGGACACATAAACTCTCGGTCGGCGTCGATAAGCGCTGGGCGTGTTAACCGGTGCGCCACGCGCGCTCATGCGTGAGCCCTTAGAAGCGCGCTTCTTCCTTTCACAATAACCTTGGTTCGCGCGGGGCGTTGTCGCCGTCCTGGAGAGGTGAAGTACTGCGTCATGACACTAACCAGCGCCGACAGGACACGCTTCCGTAGCCTCAGAGCTGTGGAGGCTGGCTCCGTGATTTGCCACTCCATTTCGTTTCAACACAGGTTGAACACATTAGTTTGTGTAAATGCTTTGTTGCAGTAACAGACACGCTTGCGGGCAGCGGGACGGCTTCGGGTGTTTACGGCTCAAGCGACGAGCTCTGCCCCTCAGGTTCCTGAAACGCTGTGTGGCAGTGTCTGCGTGAGCAGAAATGTATACTTAGCAGGAACTTTTTGAGGCAGCATGGCCAAAGCTACGCTGGCGGATTTTCTGCACATGTGTTAGTACGCCAAATAGTCCGTCTTGCAAGACGTTTTCCGGTCTGGTTTCACAAGCACATCCAACATGTGCGTTTTCGTATGAACACCCACGGCTTATTATGTTATTTGTGAAATTGTGATGGGAAATATATATATATATATATATATATATATATATATATATATATATATATATATATATATATATATATATATATATATATATATATATATATATATATTTGAACCAAAAGCTACTAGCCTGGATATATTGATTCATACAGCATTGAAGGAACAGATACCTGAAGACGCTAATCGAACAACGATTGACCTCCGCGTCTTTAAAGTTTTTTCTATTTTTAAAAGTGATAGAATATTCTATCTGAAGAAGGAACGCAGGAAGCAGCTTTATTGTAGCGGTCGGTTTTGTTGTTGAAAAATGGAACAGATAAGAGCCGGAATTGCATAAATGGGCATCCTACGCAAACGGAACAAATCATTTCCTAAATTTTGATTCATACAGGGTCGGCACCGTCCTCTTCGGACACGCATAACTTTCTAGAGACGC
>JALIZH010016021.1:0-61144 GCA_030522465.1 Rhipicephalus appendiculatus
TTGACACTGAACTAAAAAAATCACAGCATATCCACGGGGTGAATGATGAAGAGTTTGGGGCGAAGCTCGTGAAGCAATCATGGTTACACCGTGAAATCTGCAGTGGTTTCGCCCAGCAGTAATCAAAGCGATTACTGCTGGGCGGCCTCCTGGCGCGAAGCGTCGCGATCGCGATCCCGCGACGCGACGCGACGCGACGCGGGATCCGGACGCGTGACGCAACGCGGGATCGCGTCGCGCCGCGGCAGCCTCTCGAGCTCGCACCTCGGGATCCTGCCGACGAGCACGAGCCGCAGCGGCGTCGCCTTCCGCACCCGGCGCTCCTCGTCGTCCATGGTCCACCAAGCGCACTCCTCCACGTACGGCGACGATCCAGGAGAAAGAGATAACGGGCGCGAGCGCATTTCGCTCCCAGCGCAGCCCGCGCAGCAGCCAATCGGAGAGCAGCGGCACCTCCAACGCCATCTAGCGTGCATTCACCCAACCGCCATATTGCACGCATCTCTATGGGACAGCGCCATCTAGGAAACTAGACGAGAAATGGAGATGACGACACAGAATGTGTACAGCGCCATCTAGTATAACGTCACCCAACTGCAGTTTGCATGCATCTCTATGGGACAGCGCCATTTATGGGAGACGCGACGGAGGGGGTACGCCGGATTGAGGGACGCCGATCGACGACCGACCAGGTGATGCTATAAGGAGCTTCGCCCCTAAAAAAATGTCGTTTTGGTGAACGTGAAACACTGGTTTTTGGGACACTATGTAGACAAACCTGGCGTTAGGCCGGACCCGCATCAAGTTGACGCCGTCAGCAACTTCAAGCAGCTGCAGTCTCTTCGGGAACTGCGAAGCTTTCTGGGCCTGTGCTCTTACTTTCGCTGCTTTGTGCCTAATTGTGCTGAAAAGGCCCAGCCACTGACTGAGTTGCTGCAAAAGGATGTCCTTTCCCACTGGACACCGAATTGTGAGTCAGCGTTTAAGCAACTACAGTTCGTCCTCACTTCCGGGCCAATACTACGCCACTTTGATCCCTCTGCTCTCACGGAAATTCACACCGACGCCAGTGGAGTTCTTCTCAGCGCGGTGCTCGTTCAACACCACGACAATGCTGAACACGTCGTCGCCTATGCAAGCCGGCCACTGAGCAAGTCAGAGCGCAATTACAGTTGCAGAACTGGAGTGCCTCGCAGTCGTTTACGCCGTACACAAGTTTCGCCTATACATCTACGGCCGTCGCTTCTCAGTCATCGCCAACCATCACTATCTTTGTTGGTCCGTAGGCCTACGCGACCAATCTGGCCGGACTTGTGCGATGGGCCCTACGCTTACAAGAGTTTGACTTTACGGTATGCTTCAAGAGCGGCAACCGCCACGCAGACGCTGAATGCCTGTCACGGCTTTCTCTACCGACGACAGAGTGCGATGCTGATAACTTCGACCAATTTATTACCGCTATTGACTCTCAATTCCCTGACCTCGCGGCTTTCCGGGCAGCCCAGCACGAGGACCGTTGCTTAGGTTCCATGTTTGCCTCCGCGAATGACCCCGCCAATTCAAGCTGCTTTGTAGTTCACGACGCCGTCCTATACAGGAAGGATTATTCCGGCCAAGGCGCCCGTCTTTTTCTTGTAGTTCCACGCACTCCACGTTTTCAAGTTTTTCGGTTCTTCCACGACGACGCAACGAGCGGACACATTGACTTCGCCAGAACGTTTCATCCCATCCAGCAAAGGTTCTACTGGCCCAAGATGCGACGCGACACCGAAAAAATTCGTCGCGGGTTGCTAGCAATGGCAACGTCACAAGCGTTTCACGACTACGTCAGCCGGACTTCTCCATCCCGTTCCGCCTCGTAGCTCTCCCTTCGAGATTGTTGGTGTCGACCTTCTAGGTCCGTTTCCGCGTTCAATCAGTGCCAATCGATGGGTAATCTGCGTCGACCATCTAACGCGCTGCGCAGAAACTGCAGCAATACCTACTGCAACAGCCTTTCACGTGTCGCAGTTTATGCTTCGCCTTATAATTCTACATCATGGTCCTCCACGGGCCGTCATTAGCGCCCGGGGTCGTCAGTTCATCCCTGACGTCGTTGAAGAAATCCTGCGCCTGTCCGACCCCCTATCACCCACAGACAAATGGCCTCATAGAGCGTACCAACAGGACGCTAACGAACATGTTATCAATTTATGTCGATGCCATGCACAAAAACTGGGACGAAGTACTCCCCTACATTACATACGCATACAACACCGCGAAGCACCAGACGACAGGATACTCTCCCTTTTTTCTCCTCTACACGCTCACTCCCCCTCGCAGCTGTCTCGACACTATTCTGTATTTTACGTTGGACGTGGAAACATCGGTTGCCGAGTCACTATGCCGCGCTGAAGAAGCCCATCGCATCGCATGCCTCCGAACCATGGCATATCAACAGTGCTCCAAGACCCGTTACGATGCCCGCCATCACTCCATTTGTTATACAAAAGGTGACCTTGTGTGGTTGCGGACGCCAGTCCGCAAACGTGGCTTGTGCCAAAAGTTCTTGGCCCGCTACTCCGGACCATTTGTCATCCTCGACCGCCTCAGCGACATGACATACGTCATCTCCAGCGTCAAAAGCAATGGTCGGCGCTCTAGCAAGACACAGCTGACCCACGTGGTGCGCCTTAAGCCGTATCACCGTCAACCTTCCGACTGACTCGCCCAATGGGCATCGTCTGCGAACGGAGAAGGGAAACATGCTATCAGTCGGCGGATGAAGAGGGCGAGAACGAGGCGGCACTGGCTTGTGAGCAGCTCGGTCAACTACTTTTTGCTCTGAGCTGTACCTCTCGCAATCATCCTACAGAGTGTAAATAAACGCATTACATCGTCACAATTTATTTCTTTGTTTCCAGTGTTCTATACGCATTCCTTCAGACGCTTGGTGTAAGATACACTTATTACGCAAAATCTTTCCACATTACCTATTCCAAACAATTACGCTACTCAGTCACGCAACACAGACAGAGACGACTGTGGCTACATGGAATACACGTTAAATATAGACCTTTGTTCACCAACATATGCATGCATTCATAAAACACCAGAGAAAATAGCAAACTAGCGAAATTTGCAAAGCACCAGCCGCAGCTGTGGTACAGTAGTTACGGTGCTCGGCTGCAGACGCGAACGACGTGGGTTCGATCCCGGCCGTGGCAGTCGCATTTTGATGGATGCGAAACTTAGAGACCCGTGTAAGTACGCGATCCTCTTTGATTTATGTATACGTTAGGGATGCCAGGCGATCGAAATTTCCGAAGCCCTGCATTACGGAGTGCATGATGATCATATCGTCGTTTTGGGCACATAAAACTCAAAAAATCGTTGTTAGTTGTAATACTGCAAAGCGCCGAGCTCAGGGTGCTCGAAATATCAGCACGACAGAAATGAAACTATTCTAGCTAGATAATACACACATAGCAGAACACAGTCGTCATCGAGCCGACCACTGTTCGAGGCACAATCATCGTTAGACGGAAGCAATGTTTGCGAAGCCGCATTGTACATCATAGTCTCCTTGACAGTCTGGTCGTGTTCCAATGGAGTATTTTCTGAAATGTCAGCACATCGGCGACACTAAAAGACATTAGAGCAACTTTCAAGGCAAAGTGGTTGAGAAGATAATCAAAGGTGTGCTCCTCCCAAACATTTCCCCCTTCCTTATCCACAGAGGCATTCATACCGCGCTGGCCGGCGTACATAAGCAGCCTAAATTACTAGCTACATTTGTTCTAGAAAATATGGTGCACTGCTGGGACAAATCATCCGTAAACATGCTTACAAATTACTACAAAAACAATGAAATTGTTTTCTTCACCTCCTCTAATTAGCACTTCAACATCGGCCGATAGCCCTCACTCCCCGCCTCAGTCCTCCTCGCAAATGGGGAACCTACGTGTCAACAGTGGTCACCAGTCGTCATTGGCGTGAAGTCGTCGATGGGGAATGGTGAGGTTGTTGGACGTTCAGTACGGGAGCAGACACATTAAATTGGCCATAGTCGGGTAAAAACCAAATGTTTATATTGCCACGCGCATTTCTTGTATCATTTTTACAGCATTCGGTTTCCACCCACAAAAGACTATCAGCAATGCTCGGCCCAGACCCCGCCTCAGTATTCTAGAAGCTTCGCGATCATAGTAGATCGTTTTGTTAAGATTGCACGCAGGACATGGACCATCCAGCTTATTCTAGAGCTTGCCCGACCACCAGTGATAAGGCTAGAATGTTCGACGCGTGAGGTATAAAAGCCGGCGCGTTCCAACGATGATCAGATTATCGACGGCCGACGCTCTGTGCGCCGCTATCACTGCCAGTGTGTAGTGCTGTAGTCTCACCTTCACTTCTCCGGCCACAAGTTCGGCCTAATAAGGTTTCTTCTTTCACACGCCGACTGTTGCCTTCGTCGACGTCAGGACCACGTGACAATATACTTCACAGCAATGCGCAGGATAATATAAACAATGACAAAGGAAAAAAGAAAACGCCAGGCCTGCGTGGAACACGCAGCATAGTCACAGAGAAATCTGGACGAACGGCCTTTCAAGAGCCCGTTTTAAGCTCTCTTGAGGTGACTACTTCAACTACATTTGCAAGGTACCCACTGCGCCATAAATCTTCATGATTTTGCTAAAGTAGAGGAGTAGCCGTTATGCCATTATTCATCATTATTCATCAGTGGAGAGGTACCCACTACTCGTCCTTAAAGCATATATGCACTTTCGTAATGTTGTAGCTGATGAAGTGGAAAAGTTATGCCTGAGTCCTTTCTAATGCGTGGTAAGCTTGAAACCACTGACTCGTTACGCAATCCGCATAGTGTGACGCCTAGCCGTTATTTTGCGCTTCTATCACGCTGTATTTAATCTGCTAACACTATTCCTTACCCGATATGAGGTTTTTAGTTTCTTTTCGAGAAGGAATTTCCAGCACCGACGCGGCTCTGTGGAGAAGCACTCGACTGCAACGGAAGGGGCCGGGTTTGAAGTACCGCTAGATCCTGCATATTTTTTGTATTGTGCGCGGTAGAGGTTACGCACACCAGTGACGGCAGCAGACAACTGCGCCACCAAAATTGGCTGTTGTTGTGATCTCATAACAGCCCTCTTTGTACAAATCACCTAGCACACATATGCCTCAGATCTACAGTGGTTACGTCCATAGGTCGGCAAAACTTGTGGAGCTCACTCAGACTCACTCATGAAATATGTTTTGCGCTTAAGACTCACTCGGACTCATACTCACAAAAATTTTCTTCAACCGGACTCACTCAGACTCAAACTCACCAAAGCATTACTCACCCGGACTCACTCAGACTCAGACTCACGACTCAATCTGAGTCTGAGTGAGTCCGAGTGAGTCGACTCATGAGTCCGTTTGCCTAGAATAAACTTCTTCGACCATGGTGTCAATGCGCTTTAACACCAATATTTCACGTAATCGGTGCTCTGCTTGGTACCTTTTGATATAGTACGTTCGAATACGAGTTATGAGTGCTCGTAAACCAGTAAGGTCATTTTTATTGAAAGAGATGACAACATAAGATATATACATCAAGAACGTCCCTGGAAGAGCTGGTGGGGGGAGGTCAAGGCACCCCCCTACGTAATTCACGCCTTTGATCAATAAATATTGAAATGGTGTATGAACGATACTGCTTTGGAATAGACGTGAGTGCAAACATGAATCCAGATAAGGCTGACAGTAAGGCTGAAGATGAGGGGATATGACCATAGGTCGGCAAAAAAAAAGTGGAACTCACTCAGACTCACTCAAGAAATATATCTTGCGCTTTGGACTCACTCGGACTCAGACTCATCAAAATTTTCCTGAGCCGGACTCACTCGGACTCACACTCACGAAAATTTTCTTCAGCCGGACTCACTCGGACTCAGACCCACCAGAATATTACTCACCCGGACTCAGACTCAGGCTCGATTGGAGTCTGAGTGGAGTCCGAGTGAGTCGACACATGAGTGAGTTCGCCGACCTATGGTTGCGTCATAACGCAAGTTGCAAGAAATTAACAATGAATACAATAATTAGGACAGCGCGCGAATGGCGAATCTGTAACAGTTCGGAAGCATAGTATACTAGCAGCCGACTGTAAGTTCAACAGTAAACAATAGCTGGCATATGGATCACCGTGCAACGTTAATAAATCCAGAGAAGTCGAGCACTCCCGCAGAGCGCTGGCGAGTCTTCTTTCGTGGGACAGCGCTGTTCTGTCCGGGAGTCAAGTTCTCCGGGCGACTCTTCTCCCGTCCGTGCCGAAATGGCGCGACGGAGCTGATATTTGCCGCCACAGTGCAGCCGGCATCGGCTGCCAGGGAGACTCAGAAAATGAGACGCTTGCAGAAAACATCGACGTGGTCAATTTTCTGCCTTTTTAGCACCTTTTCAATGAAGGCTCCCTGGTTGCGACTACAATCTCTTTTGCGGTGTCATAAATATGCGTGACTCCTCAAAAGTACGCTGCCGGGACCAGTTTTGCTGTTTCTATAGGCTGCGTATTATGGTGCTACTGGTAGACGCTAACTTCTAGGTGCAGCTTCTAGCCATACTGTACTAGACTACACCGCTTAGCAGAAAGATGGCCAGCGGTTAATGAACTTCCCATCTTAACATCAATTAACAATCACGCCCACTTCGTAGTCTCCAAACACCACCCTAAGGTATATTTGCTGGGTCCAATTAAATCAGAGGCGAGAGCTACGGCTGAGTTACTCACGTCTCCGTCGTCTAAAGAGAACAGTGTTGTGGAATGGGCGCCTCCATTCCATTCCAATTCCATTCCGGGGAATTAGAGCTTGCCGCAGTTACATTCCTTTCAATTCCCCGTAATGAAAAAACTAAGCCCGTTCCCACTTTGGGAATGGCCCGGCAGTACAATTCCACTCCTGTAATTCCTCAACGTAGGAAATACATCTTGATAGTTTTATCGAGTTAAGAATGAACGCCTCATGAAGCTGATGTCATCAGATTCATTAAGAACTGAAAAAGTAAGCAAAACACGTTACCAAGGTCAACGGATAGTAGCTTGGTGACATATCTCGTGCAGTACAACCACCCTACTGTTTCCCATAGGGGCAGTCTCCCGCTGCGTATAGTATTTGCACATGGGCAGCATGTTTGAACGACTGTTGATGTTTTAATATTGTTTAGGCTTAAATGTGTTAATGCTAAAATGACGACATAGCATATTTTTACGCTCACAAAAGTAGTGTTCAAGAAGACTAAGCAGTTTTCCCACGCGTGTGTGTGCGCTGACTGTGTGCAGCGCTGACTTACAAACCTTCGCCGACACACTTTCGGGCAAAGGCGCCCATCTGTCTAGACAGGAGGTACGATATTGCAAAAGGGTGGCGGGAGGGGTAGTATGAGGTGAGACGGCGCACAAGCTCGTATACGAAAGCTTGCAGTCAACACAAGCATCGCGCCAGCGTCAATACGCATCACAACTTACAGAAGCACTTTTTCGGATATGCATCCAAGTCGCTGACAACTACAGAAGCAAAAACAAAAAAGTGAAGGGTGGGGGAGGTAGCAGGCGGCTGGGGTGCCGCCTAGGAAAAAAATCCACAAGGCGCAAGAGGGGGTATGCCGACGCCGTAGTTCCGCACGACGGATACCAACGGCATAGAACCACGGTTATGCGAAGAACAAAGACAAACTTCAGAGCAACACAGTGTACATAAGGACAGAATGGTAGTAGGCGCGTTGCTTATAAATGTACCGTACTTGTATTAAGCCAAGCGATTTTCAAAATACTGCTTCATTGTTAAATTTGAGGCTCTGACTTTATAACGTTTGAAGTTTGAAAAACAGCGCGTAGACGGAAACGTGCTCTATTTTCGGAAAAAGACGAAATTCTATTCCTATTCCATTCCGTGCAAAAGACGCTTAATTCTATTCCCATTCCATTCCTCCAAGCCTTGTCACCATTCCATTCCCATTCCATTCCAGGGTCGCGAAAATGTGGAATGATACCGGAGTCACTCCAATTCCGAAGTGGCAACTCCGCAACACTGAAAGAGACCTTGTATACGCACGCTGCACCTGCAATTTCCTAATGGGAATGCATCGTTTTCTCGGTTCCCAGCACGCGCGGCACACGGTATTTCATCGATTTAGGTAACAAGACGATCGTATCTGTCCGAAAACGAAAAGTAGTCTTTACTTTTCTCTCCCTATACCGGTGCAAGAGAATAAAACATCGGCGGTAAGCAGTAAAAGAAAGATATATTCTTTTCATGTTCAAAATGTCCCCGCCGCAAGTGTATTGACGATACCGTTTTTAGAGCTTAATCTCGCACAAAAGCAAAAAGTTTTTCAAAAGCCAAGTGAATTCATGATCGTAAAAGGTTTACTCCGAGTTGACACAAGTTTAATCTAAAACTGGTTTGCGCAAAAAAGACGGGGACACAGTAACAACGAACAGGGACGGTGTCCCTGTCTTACTCTATCCCTCTCTTTTTTGCGCATACCAGTTTTACTTTAAATTATGAACCAGCTCGCCCAGCTAAAAGTTTTATTTAACACAAGTATCAAGAAAATCCCGAGGACCCGACTAGTGAACAATAGTTGCTCCTTCGCGGCACAGCTAAGCGTGGGAGAGCGCAGCCCGTTAACCAACGTCTCGCTGCGCCGCAAAATGGCAATCCGTGGCAATGCGCCTCTCTTTGCAGGGTATTTCTGATTGTATGATGCGCTGCGTGGTCAGATAAAGAGCCGCCAGAGATCAGCAATGTGCACACCGGCGTGTTTTCGACTGAGAAAGGGAATTCTTTAAAAAAAAGTCCAGGACGACTTCCAGCGCAGGTAGCTATTTTGGTCTATGTGAAATGTCATTTAGTTGGCACCCTGGTACCGAGTGGCAACACAGAATAGAGGCCACGCTAATTTAATATTACGCAACTGACATGGCGAAGTTCAAGATTTCACATATTCTAGCCAAATGGTGCAACACGTCCTCGTCACGAGCGGAATAAAAATTGAAGGACACTTTGTACATTCTAAAGTGTGTTCGGCGAAAGCGTGTGGCCGTTCCACTGACTATGCCATGTCTTTTTTTCTTTTACACTCTCAGTGGGATAACACACAAAGCGAATGTGTGCGTGTTTTCTTTTTTTAATTTTTTTTTAATTTTTTACCGCGAGTCGCAGCGGGACGCGAGACTAATCTTCCTTCGTTCGCATGCGTTAGTATTTTCTCGCGCTTTGTGCATCGTGCAAACGTCATAGCGTTCCAGCGCTTAAATTGACGGGCCCTTTGTAAATTCGAAGGTGCATTCCGTGAACGCCTGTGTCCATTGGGACGGCGTCGGTCTGAATGATTGCAAACGCTGGGCACAGCGAAGCTACGCAAGCAAAGAGCGAGCGCTGTAGAGTCCGACGCGACCGGCGTCCGTTTGCGCATCCCGGCGGCCACCTGGCTCCGTGCCAGAGCTCGGATGGACGGGACGGACGGACATCGGACGGACGGACACCGGACGGACGGACAGACGGACGGACGCACACCGGACGGACGGACGGACGGACGGACACCGGACGGACGGACGGACGGACGGACTGACAGACGGACACCGGACGGACAGACGGACACCGGACGGACGGACGGACACCGGACGGACGGACAGACGGACGGACACCGGACGGACGGACGGACGGACGGACACCAGACGGACGAACGGACGTACGGACGGACGGACAGACGGACGGACGGACGGACGGACGGACGGACGGACGGACGGACGGACAGACGGACGGACGGACACCGGACGGACGGACAGACGGACGGACGGATGGATGGACGGACGGACGGACACCGGACACCGGACGGACGGACACCGGACGGGCACCGGACGGACGTGAGCATGAGACATTAAAGGCTTTTGCCTTAAAAATATCACTTGGTGGCTACATGGCCTACATGGTGACGTTAGCAAACCGATGTGGCGTATAACCCATTTCACCCGTGCGCCTCTGCTATTCAGCACCACTTCAATCCAAACGTGCCGCTCCGTTCCCCGGCAACAAGACCATGTCGTCATCGCTATCACCGTCTGAAGAGTCCGACCATCAGCGTCCTAATGGGCGCGGGCGAGTGTATATGAAAATTATTTCGTTTTATTGCGGAACTCTAAATTGCACAGCGGCTTTATTTCCTCGCTTTTGCGAACATAAGGGCCACGTAACCTTCTCCGAGAAAGCGATCATGACGTCATCAGTTTACATCGTTGATACTTTGAAACATTGAAGTGGGACCCCTGGAACCTTTTATGGAGCCCTGCAAACAGCTAATGCATTAGCAAAAAAATTTTCATCGCTGGGCTAGATTTGGTCCCGGTCCCTACATTCTGAAGGGGAGTGCCATAACTACGGGACTACAGACCTGTTTTTTTTTTCCTTTTAGTGGTCTTTGGCACATTACGTGAACCTACAATTACAGTTGGATGAGTTGGAAACGATTAATACTTGGAAAATCAGCGCGAACCAGACGGACCCAAGAACGCACGAAAATCCAACACCATGCATGCGTGGTGTGGGTTTACGTGCGAGGTGCGCGGTGTGGGTTCTGTAATTGTAAACCAACAACGGGCATCAGCTACGGAATCAACAGAGTACACAGGACATTGGTACGTTGGCATTAAGAACGAAGAATTTAGCCGTGTCGACCACTTGTGGTGAATAGTTCAAAGGGAGAAGTTCAAAGTATACCACAACATTGCAAAGTACCCTATGTGAAATAGTTACTATGTAGAGACCCTTCCAGCACAGTGGCCAGCACCACTGACCACCTCGAAAAGACTTAATTACATGCAACGATTTCTTTTCATATGTCCAATATGTTTTTTAACCTTTTCTCGCAAGTCTTCTATAAAAAAAATAATACATAAAGCAAAGAGAATTTTTTTGTGCTTCAAAGAGCTAAGGGCAACAAATTTTGTATAAGTTGCATTAAATGTTTGCTAGTACGGGCGCTGGATGGAATGAATGTAAACATGCCCGTTCCATCCAGCTGCCATGCAGCTAGTAGCTCAAAAGTTTTGTATCTCTTGCTCAAAGTGTGTTACTTTAATTCCCAAACAACTGGTTTCTTTGGGTGCTTAAATTAACAGCATTTCATATACTTCACTGAGAGCAGCTTTTGTATATCGCTTTTGTAATTGATTGGAGTCCCTGCTCTGCTTGCCGGTCAGTTAGCGGATTACCATGTAATTACAACGACACCACAAGAAGCCTCGGCACTATGGCGCCAATGCGCCTTGGGCTTCTTACCTTGCCCCTAAACGTATTACTGTCAACGCAGTACTGGATCACTGAACAATTGAAAACCAGCAGCAACGTTGGCAGTGGCATTTTTCATGACTAATTTTGTATGCGTAAAGGACATAAAACTGCAATTAATTTTCATTTCTTACGTATATGTTGGCGTAAAGCGTTAGTTAACGGCGTAGTCACTAACCTGAAACATTTTCGTAATGTTCTTCGAGAGATAGTGTGCAGCCAATACAGGTATTTCTAGTATTGTTAGTAAAAGCGTCACAGGACACCATTGCTATGTGAACTAATGTGAGTTATATTGTCATTCCTTGTTGATTTCTATAAGCAAAAAAAAAAGAATTTAGGGAGTCCTAAAAATGAAAAAGAAAATATAAATCAAGTAAAGTAGAAAGACGATTGTCTATCAAACAAGCCGAGTGAGTAGTATAGAAGCACGACATAGGCGATAGGACTAATAGCTATGAAAATTAAGCATGAAGTATCGCTAACTTACCAGTTAAGGCAATTTAGAATTGAGTGCCTATGGAAGATGGCCTAACCGGCTGTTGGTACGATCAAGCCAAAAACGGAGTATTTTTTTTAAAACAATGCTACTCGAATTCCTTTCCTAACATATTTAGGATGGCTGCTAATTATTTTCATCATTACACTTCAAGCTCAATTTCACTTTTGTACTGAGTAATAAGGAAAATTTTGGTACTGTATACGCCAAGCACGCCCAGATTATTACATATTTGTCCTCAAAATCACCTTGACATAGTACCAAACTCAAATCAAATGTACAGATGTAAACAGTGGTCTCAATAACGCAGACATTTTAAAAGAAAGAATAAAGGAGATTGCTTATTTTGGCAAAACTTACATTGTATGTAATACAAACTTACAACAAGGTTTTTTCAGATATCTGACATGTAAAAATCTCGAGACACAATGCATCCCAATCCTTGCACTCATCATACTTCATAACGAAGCAGGATGATAATCAAATTACAGTGGCATCAGAATGTCCGCGATAGACGCCACACACATTTGTACCCAGCCTTGCAGGACAGTGGTTAAGAGCAAATGTCATGGCAATGACACAACTAAAAAGAACAGACGAAATTAGAAAACAAATGTTTGTTTTGTCGAAATGGAGTGAGCGCCAACACGTGACTCTGCTCCACCAATAGTGGCGCGCAGCCCTCATCACCTGCACTTGCTGGAGGACATCATTCCGCCGAATTCGGCGGAATGAATTTTGATGCATTTAGTTTTATTTGAGTGGCATAATGGCAGAAGTATATCTTGATAATCTTATTTCAGCCTACGATGTATTGTTCACCGTGGTGTAGTCAATCACACTATCTTTTATGTTAATGTACACGATACAGTACGTCATGTATTGGAAATACGGATGTATACACGTCTTGAAAGACGCTTCGCGATACAGATAAAATATACCCGAAGAGTATCTCAGACAGTATCTAAGATACATCTGTGTTCCATATTGTCCAGCACTGCCATGTTCCCTTGCTCGTCCAGTCATCAGCACAGGGTTCATGCTTTTTTACTCGCTGTGTTTCTCAACGCTCAACGACAGCAGTAACATCGCTTAGGTCACTGCAGTGGCCAGGTTTTCTTGAGTCAACGTTTTCACAACGACTGTCCGTGGTCGTCCCCTGTGTATCGATGTCATGTTCTCTGCTCACTCGTTCCATAATTGTTAATTTAGTTACGATGCGAATGTTTCCAAGTTTATACGCTAGATAATATTACTATACTTACATCATACAATTGTCTAGGAATTTGCTGTCGTGATCACTCTTTCTCTATTCGTGCCCCCACTGCGGTTTGCTATGATGCTGTATCCTTACGTAACTGCACAGTAAAACGTCCGGTAAGCATTCCACTCTAGAAAAACAAGAGTGTGAAAAGCTGGCGACACAAATATAAGCTGAATGATTCGCCATGAGCACATGCGTTAGTTCCGGTGTTATTCGAGCCTTCGAAAGCGTCTTGCGATCGCTTTTGTCTCCGTATGTGTTGATTGTCTGTTTTCATCATTACTTAATTGTTGAACCTTCATACACCTTTCTAATAAGGGCGCTTTAACTTTCGAAGGCTAGAAGAGTTTTCTGTTGACAACTGTTCTCACGTTTACCGTAAAAACTTTTCCTACTTCGCCTCTCTAGGCACCCTTTGGAACTCCAAAGTTTACCTGCCTATTCCTATAGTCTGTTGTAAAATACGACAGGCACCTTATCGTCACACACTATTCGTGAAAAACTTTTTGCTGGCCAGCAGAAACACCCTGTATACAATGAACTTGTAAACACTCCTACACAGCCTTAAGTGTTCATCGCCCCGGAGCCACCTACCGCGTTACTCGTCGCAGGCAGATGGCGGTTTTGACGGCTAGATTAAAAAAGTAACGTTTGGTGGCGGTATGAACTTTTGATTGGTTTGCTCTTTTAGTTATCGATATCATCCCGATTTCAATTTAAAGAGTTCAAATTAATAAAAAAAAGCCGTTGCTAATTATTCATACAATGCATTCAACAACCGCATGAACAAGCTATAACAACTGTACAACTGAACTAAAGCAAAATGTACCAATTGTCGCGAAATTGTAGCATGCGAAGGTCCTCAACTATGGCCGTAGAGTTAGCACGAAAAGGAATTGTTTTAATGTATACAGCTTAAGCGCTGTCTAATTTGCGACTTGCAGGTCAATGGAACTTATATGTACCCCCCGGTCAGCCTCATCAAAATGTGCTACTCATATCAGAAGGTAAGGCATTTGCCTGTTGTGTCTTTGTCCTCCTTGTTTCTTTCTTGTGTAAGATATTTTTTTTGTTGTGTATGACGATGGGTATAGTGATGTTTCTTTCTTGTGTACGTTTCTTGTGTCTGTTAGTTCTGATTACCATTGTGTCTAAAAATGAAAAACGGGGCCTTTAAAGCCTACTTCTTGCTTTCATTCATAATGAATGCCTCGTTCAGACATACTTGTTACCTTCAGGTCGTATGCGAGGGATTATTCGTGAGCATCGAGATCGTAAAAAGATCACGTTTTACGTGACGCTAGCAGGCGAAAAAAGAGTTTCACACTCGTCGTCATCGCTACGAGTGACGCTAACTAACTCTCCCAGGCTTAAGGGCACAGATACGTTCAATAAAGTGGACGGGAGGATTACCGCCGCTGTAACTCAATTGGTAGAGCATAGGACTCGAAGGTTGCAGTTTCGGTTCCTGCGGCGATAACTTGTTTTCTCGTCAACTTTAATGTCTTCACATTTATATCGTAGTTACTAAAATATCATACACTACACTTTCCTTGACTTAATTGTCTTTCAGTTCTCATTAATGAAAAATTCTTGCACCACGGGTGTCAGTGGGGTCTGCATCACCACAAGCGAAGTCTCTTCGTGGCAGTAGCTTCAACTTCAAGGCTGCCAGACAAGCCCGCTTGTCGGAAAGTTGGCTCCTGTGACACCCCGCCGTCCAAGCATTTTCACCCCGTCAAGATTCCATATTCCCTTGAACTTCTACGTTATTTAGGTATCACAAGCAAGTTCACACAACCAAGTGAATACAATAGACAATTAAGCCAAAAAACGCTCAAGGGACATCATGTATTGTTTTGTAACTGTCACGTAGTAATTCTGACGTAGATTTAAATGAATTAAAGTGCACGAAAAAAACGCGCTTTAATTTGCTGGGATAGGAACCCACAACCTTAGATATAAGCACCGGATGCTCTGAGAGCAAGGGACACCTAATTCGAATGTTGTGCGTTCAAATCTACCAACGGAAAGGGTGTTTTTCATCCACTTTGATTAATTTCGGTCTACGTCACAATTACAACACCAGTTACAAAAATCAATACATAATGTTCCCTTTCATTTCCTGTGCCTAACTGTCCGTTCGATTCATTTGGTCGTACCGAACAAAAAGGCGAACCCCCTCAAAAAAAGTTCCCGTCTTTCGTTCTTTTTTGTGTTTCTGTAATTTTTCCTCTAATCACTTATAATAATAATAGGGCACTTGCGAGATACACTAAATAATATATTGTGAACGTTTATTAGGTGTTCCATCATTTTCTGCTAATGGTGGAGTTAGCTCCTCGGTTGCTCCACATGCATTTCAGCGTAATACTTCCCTTGCTACTTGCAACAATGATAATCATGCGCTCATATCTAGGCAACAATGGAATGTGGCCACCTGAAATTGCAAGCCACCTCAACAAAACACCGGATAGTCACCACCGCTTACGATGAACACGCACTACTCGAAGCTCATGGTGACGTCGGTCTGCGTTCTGCCGTGTGCTCTGCTCGTGTTGATATCAATTCACGCCTGCTTTACGTATGATTCATGGTGTCTACTTGGAGCATCGAGCAGTTCGCATAAGGATTGCATTTTCTTTCTACGACATCCACTTCCATTTGTTTCCGGTAACGTATTCTTTGTATGACCGACACCAACTATCACTCCATGCAGAGGCGCCCCTTAAGATTCTTGCTTGCTTCCTGCAGAACATAATGAGCAACCCTTTGCCATAACCGAATTCTAACAATCGCGTCTGATGTGATGGACAGTGGTAAACCGCTAGTACTAGCGTCCCCACGCTATCACACAATGGAAATAGCCTTCCCAATAGGGTTCTCCTCATATTTGTTCCGCATTCGTCGTCTTGCTACGAACCCGACATCCGAGAATATCCACATTCCTAACCACAATAATTCTCTTGGGTCACTCAACCAGGTCCTCTCTTTATTGTTGTCCTAAATGTGGATTCCACTCAAGTTTCCTTTGTTGGACGTTCAGCATCTCTCCCTGCTCTTTAAGTAGCCTTAAAGGACTTTACACCAGGTCACATAAGAAATTTTAGTCAGACACTGAAAGTTGTGTGCCCAACGAAGAGAAGGTAAGGCGCCACAAGAATTTTTCCAATCGGCCCATATTTGAAATACAGGCGCCTCTTTTTTGTCCGACGCCGTCGAATCGCTTCTGAAGGAATGCCGCATCATTCATCGCACCACCACTGCATACCACCCGCAGACCAACGGCCTGACAGAACAATTTAACCGAACATTGGGCGATATGCTGTCAATGTACGTCGATTCTGCTCACTCAAACTGGGACCGTGTTCTCACCTTCGTGACGTACGCACACAATACGGCGACTCAGACCACCACGGGATTCTCCCCATACTTTCTACTTTACGGACGCGAGCCCTCCTGCATGCTAGACACCATTCTTCCATACCGTCCCGACGCAACTGAGTCCGCAACCATTTCTCAAGCAGCTAAACACGCGGAAGAGTGTCGCCAGCTTGCCCGATTCCTCACCACTTCCGATCAGCAACGCTACAGACACCATCGCGACGGCTCGAGGGGATCCAGCGTCTTATAACCCTGGTTCACTTGTGTGGCTCTGGGTCCCGTCCACCAGCCCTGGTCAGTCATCAAAACTTCTCTCGAAGTACCACGGCCCTTACCGCGTCGTCCAGCGATCATCACCCGTAAATTATATCATTGAGCCGCTTGCGCCTTCTCCTGATCAATGACGCCGTGGACGCGAGACGATGCATCTAGGCCAGCTCAAGCCTTACTACGACCCTACTGTTGTCTTCTGCCCCTAAGTCGCCAGGATGGCTATTTTTCCGGAGGGTACATAAATGTAATGAAGAAGATCAGCGCCGTTCTGAAAGGGGAGAGAGGGTACGTCTCTCGGGCAGGAAGACGACGACGTTCGGTGTTGGTGCATCGCGACGCTTGCGCCTGCTCTGCGGTGGTGGTGGTTGTGGTTCGAAGAAGGAAAAGGCGCCTAACTTCTGCAGCCCAGCCGGGAGCACGGCGTCTGACCTGCAGTGACGGTCCCTACGGTTTATGAAAGAAGTGCTACGCCGAAACGCTTCATTTATATATATATATATATATATATATATATATATATATATATATATATATATATATATATATATATATACATATATATATATATATATATATATATATATATATATATATATATATATATATATATATATATATATATATATATATATACATATATATATTTCCCATTGAACATGCCATTGGCAGTGGCGGCTGACAAAAGTACACCACTCGGTAGCAATGCGCATAATCAGTGCCTTTTAATAAACAACACACTTCATGCACTAAAAGAGCTTATTTTTTAGCATTGTGAAATATGTTTAGGGATCCAACAAAGTGACGACTAGGAATAGTCGACACATACTGGTAAGGGGAACAGCGTGCAAAGACGAAGGACGAAGAATAGGGACAGTCAGCGCTGACTGACGACTTAAGTGTCTATTAGGAAGGAAGAGCTAAGGACGCTTATAAAACATGTACAGCACTGCTCATAAGCAGGATTGCATGAACAACTATTAAATAGTTGGGACCACGTGTCACCAAAAATATTGGTAAATAGGTTAACTCTGCACGAGACGATGCTACAGAAGGAGAGCTCGTGCAAGACGCAATGTTCTTTGAGCTTGCAGTTGCTCCAAAGATCTCGCGTGCACCTATCCCAATGCATTACCTGCGGACCATGTACTCTGAAAAGTACCTTTAAACAACACGTGATTTAGCACGCTCTCCATAATCATTTAAAAGTAATAGAACGCTTCACACCATTTGTCAGTCAGTGCGGATCTTCGATTTTCAGACCTCTGGCAGCTCTCTGGCAGCCAGAGCTAGCCAGAGGGTCCGCCAGCTAGTTTCGGTCGGGACAGGAAACAGCGTCGTGGTCACGTGTGCGGCGAATCCGAGACAACACGCTGCTGCCCAAACATTGCAAAATCGAACGCTGGGACAGCCAGCGTAAACGTAAACAAACGCTACCGTCGAGGCAGCAAACGAAACATTGCGCCGCGAGCGCGTTGGTTTTTCTGCATTCCCCGCTTGAAAATATGTGGCTAGGTTTGCCGAAGAGCTGAAATAATATCCTCGAGCATACGCATTTGCGGTACGACTTCGTACGCTCGCAAGATCACGCGCAACTCGCCCCGTCCGCGAACAAAACAGCCAGCTGGCACACGGCGCCTCGAGAACGATGCAAGGTGAGCTGCCGCGCCGCTAATGGCTTAACAAGCTCACGTCTGCTTAGTGCATGTAACAGTCACTGCACAGCACGGATTCGCTCGCTGGATTCCGTGCCTGACGGTTGTCTCGTCCGCGATGCCCGCTCTTCGCCGACCTCTCTCGCCGATCGGGGCCCCGTCCTCGGACTTCAGTAACCGTCTCCCCTTCTCGCTGGATTCCGTGCTACGGTGTTCTCGTCCGCGATGCCCGCTTTACGCCGACCTCTCGCCGATCGTCGCACCGTGCACGGTATTCAGCATCTATCTCCCAATCTTTTACTTTTCTCCCATCTTTATTTACTTTTCTCTCTATCTCTTTTAATCCCTCCTTATCCCTTCCCTCGTGGGCTACTGCTGAATTGTCGCACTTTGATGCAGCCAGCTGCGTGGCCCACTTTTTCTTTTTCATTCTTCCTAACTAAGAATCACTTCCCCCCCCCCCCCCCCCCACTGCACAACACGAAAAAAATCTCGCGAAAGTGATCGTGTCTCTAAAAGAGCTGGAGGATATATCGCTCAGCTATCGTGTACTACGCCGCACACACGCGTTGACCAACTTGCGTTTTGTCTTAATTCAGACATGCGGTGGTACCGGTACCACGAGTGCGCGTCATATCTAAAATATACTTCTGCGTGACGCGTTTTCTACTCGTTTTGGCAGAGCTTGCCTGGGCCTCTTTTCCAGTCCTAAGTGGCACTTCCAAAACCTCCTGTAGCTCGGCTTTCATTTCATCTACTATGTGATAACCGTACGTACTCCACGGCATTAGCCGACGATTACATATGGTTCATTATGTTTACAGCGTGAAAAAAACGAGGAAACTTACTAAGGCACACATACGACAGGACACAGCGCTATCAACTGAAAACTTTTTATTCAGGAAACGGGTTTACAAAGAGAGGGCCGAACCTGCGCGCCTGAGCATACTTAACCGCGACACACAGGATGCAATATTTCTTTTTTTTTCCTCAATCTTAAAGGATTAGCACTGGTTCCCACGTGTAAGCCCCTTTGCAATTCACTGGAAGTCTAGAAGTGCAATTTCGCCGCTGTCTTGGAGGGTGATAGACGGCCGGCTGATGCACTTGTCTTCGTTCTTTTTTTATGTAGAAAGCTTCCATTATCTCTCTTGATAGGGTATCCTTGTGTTTGTATATCACAGTGGTTGTGATATACAAACACAAGGATACCCTATCGGGAGAGATAATGGAAGCTTCACAAACATCGATGGTGATGGTCTATGCTTCAAGCTTCACGCCGGCCGGCAGCACGAATCGCCCTTTCAAAACACTCTGTCGCGCGTCTGTGCTACGTCACATCTAAACCACAATTGATTCCGTAAATTTATGTCGTTTCTCTTCGTTTGGCGCCCCAAAAGAATTATGCACTGTTAACTTTCTGGAAGCCTACCCGTTTTATCAAACCTGTCGCCTTCGCGCACACGCACTTGCATACAACGCGGGCGTAGCTGACGGAGAGACGACGATTCATAGCACGCCAGTTGAAACTGAAGTGGCCGCAAGTCGCCACTCGCGGCGCTGGCGGCGCATACGTGCAGTGCACTGCTGCACCCCCCTGTAGGTGCTGCACGTTTCCCATACCTGTGCGTTCTTTTCGAGCGTTCTTCTTCGTGTTTCAGCAGCCTGGTGCGAGTTTTGAGCGGTGACAATGGATAGTTTGCGCTCGTTTTGGTGTGTTGTTTTCGTACATCCTATGCGCTTGAGCGACGCTCCTCCGCAAGCATCAAGTTGCTTTCCGTTCATCGTGTGACATTCTAATTTTTCGCAATCGCAATGATTGCTTCGCCCCTGCGGCGATGCTGTGACTTTTTTCCAGACACGTTTGCTTTTGTACGGTACCTGTAGTCATAGACAAATCAAAAGACGAACAATACATTAAAGAGTAGCCCACTTTCTGGAACCGGTACTGCAGCTCACAATCTCGCATAGCTAACTGTGCCAAATATTTGTAAGACCCAGCACTAAGCGTCCTAACTGATATCATACTGCTGTTACGAGCAATGTGAAGCGAGAACGAAACCTCTTTAATTAGTCCCAATTTGTTCTTAAATCAATTATGCATGGCTACATCCATGCTATTACGTCGTAATGTCATAACAATGCTATGCAGTCCCTTGAAAACACCGACCATGGAGATTTTGCTCGTGGCAATTCGTCACCACTCTTACAAGGATAATTACGAAAACGACATCGCTTGATGCTTATAAATAAGTAACATGAATACTAATCTGCACTTCCGAAATATATATATACAGGGTGTCCCAACAATTACGCAGCACGATTTGAAAAAAAGACGAGCGAAGCAGACCTAGTGCATACTGTTCCTAGTATACTATAGTAGCCGCTACTAATTTTACCGTAAATGAAAATTAATTAATTAGTCATAATTAAATTCTTAACTGCAAAAGTAATCACCTGAGTATCAAAATGTCAATGAGGCAGATGTGGGCGTGTTGAAATTACATCTTTCTGTGCTACTTTCAACAACGTACTAATTACGTGCTCTTTTTTTCCCATTAATAAAGAAAGCCCGCGAAACATGACTACGCTGCTGCGTGCATCAGGACGCAGCGCCCCCAAACAGACTCACTGAGAAGTAGCCAGTATGAACGAAAAAACATGGTTGATCCCTCCGTCATAAGAATCGGTATAACACGAAAGTGAAACGTGTCCTTACAGAAGTAGTCGAATGTTTACTGCAGATTGATATGAGAGAGCTAGCACAATGTCTATTGGTGTGTTGACAGTTATAGCACCCTTTAACGTGGATGCATCCACTTTGACGCTTGATGGTACATCTGTATCCCGACGACTAACGTCTATGATGAATGATTAAAGAAACCCTTGTGGTCGTAGATGCTTGTGGTAGCTGTACGGTGACAGCGGAGTCATTGAAAGCGGTGTGTCAGCCAGAAGAGCGTCAATGATTGGGCGCCGAACTTGGGCTAAGGTCGCCTACTCGCGGCATGTTAGAGTTATTGAACAACGCTGCCCGACCAGAGGGAAACGCAACGCGCGTCGTGTCTTCCCCGTTGGCCGGCTGAGATTTTTCGCGGGGTGAGCTAGGAACATGGCTAGGGCATTGGCTAGGGACGCGGAGTTACGGCGACGCGACGCACTCTCGCGTCGCACAGATATTTTTGGTATGAACGGATCCTACGAGTGTGAATGCTAGGGGTAAGGTCGCCACCTGGCAGTGTTAATGCGCCGGCAAAATTACACGTTTACTATTCGAAACACTCCTAACGGGACGGACGCGGAGAAACAACGCTTTGAAGAAACTAATCGTGCATTTCATGGTGATAATGCATTACTTCTCTTAGCAAGAGCACTGTGGGAGGACAGTGGTAGATATAAAAGGCTTGTTTTTAAAGCCAGCAAATTATGTGACCGTGGCGCAGTGGGTAGCGTGCCCGGCATCTCTTGTCGCGGATCTAAAGGTCCTAGGTTCGACTCCTGTTGACGAAACTTTCTTTCTTTGTCTTCTGATCATGTTATTTTTGAGACGTCATTTCCGTGACGGAAATACGTCACTCAAATCTCGGTGGACCCCGGCATAAAACACTTTCGTGTTTAAAAAATGCAGAAAGAAAAAGAATATGAATCGCGCTACCTGCCACTTCCCGTCCGAAGAAACGCGCCGCTTTGGTCTTACGCAGTCCGGCTGTAATCAGAACAGTGCACCGGCAGCCTTACCAATGAGAACAGCTGCCCCTGAGATACAGATAACAATAGGGACGTAGAATTGAGCGCAAGGAATCCCTGCAAAACTGCGGCGTATGTTGGCGCCCCACCTGCCCCCCTTGCCAATGTGCGAAGCGCTATCGCTGGCAACGAAAGAGAGGCGAAGCGGTTGCTTGCAGTAAACTTATTTGAGGGCGCTGCTTTCTTTTGCGGGTGGGAGCGCAGTCACGTGTTATTTTTCATATTTCGCGGGCTTTCTTTATAAGTGGGAAAAAAATGAGCCGGCAATTAATACGTTGTTGAATGTAGCACAGACAGTTGCCATTTCACCATGCCCACATCTGCCTCATTGACGTGTTGATAATTAGGTGAGTACTTTTGGAGTTACGATTACAATTATGACTAATTTATTAATTCTCATTAACGAAAAAATTAGTATCCGCTACTGCAGAATACTGGGAACAATATGTACTAGGTCTGCTTCGCGTAACGCTGTCCCTCTTTTTAAAATCGGGCTGCGTGATAGCTGGGACACCCTGTATATATTTGTGCATGCACTTCCGAACATCAGTGATTACTGACCAACAATCTGTCATGCCCATTGATCAGTTCACATTTCTAAAAATATTCTTCTCTCACTCTAATTTCATACGTTAATCTTCCTGTCACATATTGCACATGCATTGAAAATGAGGCTGTGGCGTAAGGTGCAAAGCAGTGCACAAGGGCAACAAATAAGCGGCAGGAAGCGCACTAGTCTTATGTCGTTGCTGCAATAGAATACGTAAGTTTAATTGCTTTTCAACATTTCGACATTTCAGTGTCTTGTTCTGCACCATGCGCCCATACATATCAAATTCCAAACTTAATCTACGTAATTTCAGCATGCGAATGTCAACTAACCGCCTACTGGATTCATATGCTTGTTTGCAGGTCATTCCGACAATTATAAACTTTTGTACGCTGCCCAGAACTGCTTCATCATGGGCACAGGAGTGCCAAACTGGCAACTGAGTACGTATATACTGAATTCATGGATTAACGCAGACGCGTGCTCACTTGTCTTGTTCATCGACCACGGAGCTTGTGTTTCTTTTTATCTCCACCTTGGTCCGCAACATTTGCAACACTGCGGTTTACTATGAGAAGAAATCTCACGCTTTCCACGAGCACTATTTTCTTTGTTGAGCGCTGCACCTTTACAATGAGTATGCCATGCGGTTCAATCCTTCTTCGCACATGTATGAGAGAACATCGTAAGCCACCAGTGGCGTAGCCAGGGGGTGGCACACCGGGCACGTGCCCCCCCCCCCCCCGAAATTTTTTTTCGCCATGGCATACATAGCGAAAAATGGCCATTTCAAGGAAGTGCCCTCCCCGAAATCAAGGAGGTGCCCCCCCCCCCCGAAAAAAATTTTCTGGCTACGCCCCTGTAAGCCACTACGAACGCTGCTTCAACACAGAACATCCCGGAAAGGCTTGTTAGGCACTGTCGTTCATTCCCAGCTTGAGAAGGAGCGTACAGCGTCGATATTGCATGTAGATGTCCCAAGTGGCGCTCGCGAGCTCGCAGGGCTGCCAATTTAACACTTTGAGACATTAGCAGCCACGAACAGCGGTGGTAGCTTCAGTGCTTTTAGATGCGAAGCATCTTATGCTCGGGGCTCTGTCCGTCCCCTCCCGGGGGACCGCTAGGTGGCGTCGAGGAGCGCGGACGTGAGAACGTCGGCTCCCGCTTTCCTAAATGTTTTCGGTCATTTTTCTGCTCCAAGATCAATTGACTTTGTGCTTCTTCGAACAAGCAAGCTCTACGCTTTCAGTGAAGACGCCATTTTTGGCGGTGAGTGAACTCTTCGACATCTTATTGGACTTTAAAGTTGCAAGGCGGCGGGCGGCCCCGCTAACCCTAACCACGCCCAGGGTTAGTGAGGAGTACGGCCGTTAGGGCTAACCAAGAGCACGGCCAGGCGCGGCAGCTGGTGGATCTTCCGAATACCCCGCAGCCGACAACCGGGCACTGAAAATGCCTTCCACCATTGCCGTGGAGGGAATGGAAGTAAGCGCGGAGATCTTCGACGGACCAGGATGGGCCACCGCCATGGGAAGCCGAAGACAGAAGATTCCGCCGAACGAGGAGCTGGCCGCTAGAACGGTCGAGCACAACACCCAACCGAAGGGCCCCAGGTGCCCCAAAAAGAGCCAATCGACACTACACCGGGTGGTAACCGCGTCCAGGCTACCCCGGCTACCCAAAGATCAGATCAGGGTAATCATCAGACCGAGAGGAGGATTGGACGTAGCCAGAGTCGACCTCGTTCTGCTGGCGAGAGCCGTCAACATGGCCGCCAAGATCACGGACGACCAGGCACGGGAGGACACGATTTGCCCCAACAGGATGCAAAATATCATCGTCATTTCTACGCCACACCAAAGTAATGCCGCAGCATACGTAAAGGTGCAGAAACTTCACACAAACCAAGGCGCGTTCGAAGTTGCCGCATACGTGGCAGCGCCCGACAATACATGCAAGGGCGTAATCAAGAACGTTGACCTCTCCTTCGACGATGCAACGCTCAAACGCCTGATTGTGCACGACCGAAATCCCACAGCCATCGAGGCAAGACGCATTAAAAAGACAAAAGTCGTCGCAATCCTCTTCGACGGTTTGCGCGTTCCGAGCACCGTGATGTGCGGAAACGCCATGGTTCCCTGCTCGCTCTACAAGCGACAAGTCGACGTTTGCAGAACGTGCGGAGGCGTTGGTCATCGCGCCAATGTTTGCCGGTACACAAACGCAGCGAACCAGAAATGTCACAACTGCGGAGAAACGCTACAAGAAGACGCCGAGCATCAATGCGAACCTAAATGCAAGCTGTGCAGTGGCGACCACCCCACCGGAGATCGCGAATGCAAAAGACGCTTCCACATTCCATACATAGTGAGGAGAAGAAGGAGACGCAGGAAACAAGAGCAGCAAGCACAACTACGTCAAGACGCGCCAGCATCCGTCATGTTCAAGGAGCCCGGCCAAGAACAGGTGGCGGGGCGGGAGAACGACTCAAGCGGCCACAGCCATTCTCCATCCAGGGGGCGATCCCGATCCAGAGGGCGTTCCCGATCCAGAGGCCGTTCTCGTTCCGGAGGGCTCCCCCTGACCCGGTCGGGATCCAACAGCCGCCCGCCGTCTCGAGAGTGCTCCAGATCCCGATCGAGAACGAGACCAGCAGCCGCGCCCCAGCAGCAGCAACCGAACAACGGCTCCTGGGCCAGCAGGGTTGAGGAGCATCACGAAGCACAAGCAGCAAGTCCACAGGTAAGGCACAGCCAGAGCATGCTCCCGATTCCCGCATACGAGCGCTCGAACACGAAAACAGGGCCCTCAGGAAGGAGCTTGAAGAGCTCCGGGCCTCATTAGCAAGGATAGAGAGCGGTCACGGAATCAGCCAGCCGAGCTCACCCACACCGCCAACACCCCGCATACAACCAACGATCCACAACACACACAAACGCAAAGCCGTAGAAAGCGATAGCGATACGACGGAGGAGGTCGAGATGGTCCCGAGTGATAAAGAAGCCCCGCTGCTAAACAGAGAGTTTGCGCTAACTGCGCTAAACGACAAAATAGATACATTGGCAAACACGCTCGCCAACTTTATAGAAACCTTCAAGAATTACACTGAAAAAACCGACCAGAGGTTCGCGAGCCTGGAGAAGATGGGAGCTGACCCCACGGCGGCGAAAACTCCTCAGAACCGAAACGCGGACAAGCCAATGGTTACGGCAAACCTCCCGAACATAATTTCTAGAGCCAAAGTCCGACCAGTCAAAGCACACAAGCTCGCGGAGGAAACGAACCGCGACGCACAGAAGCTACAGAACCAAAATGGCCACAGATCATAAGGACATCAAGATCTGGCAGTGGAATTGTAATTCACTTCAGAAACGCAAAGCACCACTAACACAACTATTGCTAGCATGTACAGAAAAGCCGCATATAATATTGCTACAAGAATGCGGAGAAAGCAAAACTGCTAAGGGCATTGGCATTCAGGGGTACAGGGTAGCCAGGCCGACCCTGCACCCCGAGCAGAATAAGACGCGAGGAGTGGCTACCTTCGTACGGAAGGACATAATGTTCGCCGAAAGGGACACCCCCGCATACAAAAAGGCCTGGAAACGGTCCTAGTGGAAATCCCTACCACACAGGGCCGTTAAAAGAAGCATTTTTGTGCTCAACGTTTACAGTCCACCATCAGACAAGAAAAGAGATTTCAACAGACTGCTGACATCCGCGGTAAAATGGCGGGCGAAAATCCGCTCATAGTAGTGGGCGATTTCAACGCCAGTAGCACCGAGTGGGGATACATAAAAAGCGAAGGAAAAGGCACCAAGTTAGCGGAAAGCGCAAATGCGCTGGAGCTACAGCTTATAAACAACCTTGCCTTCCCATCAAGAAGAGGCAACTCGGTACAGCGGGACACAATGCCCGACCTAACCTTCACCAAGAACGTCAGAGCTACGTGGGACAACCTCTCCGAAGACCTAGGTAGCGACCACTATATCCTGGAAATCACCATCAGCAACGAGGCCAAAGCGCCAAGAAAATTCAAGATCACGGACTGGGATCTGTTCCGTAAGATAAGGGAGGAGAAGGGCAGTACGGACATATCCTACGAAGCCCTCCTAAACGAGTTACAGATGGCAGCAAACGAGGCCACCAAAGAAGTCGAGACTGATGAACCCATCCAGGCCATGGACTCCCATCTTGCCAGCTTGCTGCAGAAAAAGCATGACCTAAAATAAGCATGGCGCAAAAACAAGCTGAACAGACACTTACGAGCAAAAATCGCGGACCTTGGCCGCGAGATCGAATGTCACGCCAAAAGGCTCTGCGCGCAGCAGTGGAACAACACATGTGACGAAGCAGATGGCAAAATGCGGAGAGGAAGCAAATGGGGGCTACTCAAGCACCTTATGGCGGACAGCGACAAACCATCCAGAGGTGGCACCCAGCTGCAAGTTGAGCGATTAGTGCACAAGCACGCCCAGGAAAGTGGTGGCTCCCAAGCTCTCCTCCAAATGTTAGCCGAAAAATACCTCCCACTTGAAAGCAAAGCAGTAGCCTGGGAAAACGAAAATCCCTCATATGGAGGTCGGCCGCAAGAAAAGCTAGATGAACCATTCAGCGAAGCTAAAATACGGTGCGCTCTACAGCAACTCAACGGCAGATCGGCGCCAGGGCCAGACGGCATCGACAATAAACTGCTACGGAATCTCGATAATAAAGCAATCGTAATTATAACTAAGAAGATAAATGAGGCATGGGAAACGGGTACCGTGCCACAAGAATGGCGTAGTGCCAAGGTTTCGCTCATCCCGAAACCTGGAAAGCCGCTGAGCATCGACAACTTAAGGCCCATATCGCTCACATCGTGCGTAGGAAAAGTAGCCGAGCACGCAATACTCAACCGCATCACGGACTACATTGAAAGCAATGAGCTCTTTCGACACAACATTATTGGCTTCCGCAGGGCACTGTCTACACAGGACGCCATGTTGATGTTAAGAGAGCACATAAGCTACGGACTCCAGCACACGCCAAAAGCCATATTAGCCCTGGACCTGGCCAAGGCCTTTGACACGGTGAAACTAGAACACATACTGGGAGAAATCTCGCACATGAACTTGGGCGAGAAATTCTACAACTTCACCAGAGCCTTTCTGGCGAACAGAACCGCCACCATACGCATAGGACAGCAATGCGGCGAACCCGAACGACTCGGAAATATCGGCACCCCGCAAGGCTCAGTGCTTTCGCCACTGATCTTCAAGGTGGCGATGCACCGGTTGTCGGAGAAGCTCGGTCAAATCCCCTCCGTGCACCATGCCATTACGCGGACGATATTACCATATGGGTCCCAGGTGGCCACTCATACGGCACAATGGAAAGAATACTTCAACAAGCACTGACTACAACAAAAGAATTTCTTAAGCCAACTGGACTCGCACTCTCCCCCACCAAATCTACACTAACGCTTTTTGACCCTCGACCAAATTCAGGAAAAGAGCAGCAGCAAGTACGGCTCCAAGCTCAGAATTACCAAACGATACCGCAAGTATACACAGTCAAGGTATTAGGGCTAATATTGAGCGCCAAGGTGGGCCACAACACGGAGGCGCTCAAGCGTCTTGAAAAAAGCACAAACAACTTTGCAAGAGCCATTGCTAGAGAGAGAGAGAAGAAATGGTAGAGAAGGAAAGGAAGGGGAGGTTAACCAGTCCATGATAACCGGTTTGCTACCCTGCACGTGGGAAGGGGATGGGGGAGATTGAAAGAGGGAGGGGAAAGAGTGGAAAGAGAGAGAAAGATAGCACATAACACAGCACACACACAAACAAGCAGTCATTGCTAGAATCGCCAACAAGAGAGCAGGCCTCCTAGAAGACAACATAATGAAGGCGTATCACGCCTTTCTCGTAAGTCACGTAGCGTACGCTTTCCTGTTTCTTAAACTAACCAAGGTCGAAATCAAAAAAGGTCGACGCCATGCTCCGCAAGGGACTGAAAACGGCACTCGGCTTGCCCAATAACACAAGCAACGAGAAGCTCGAGCAACTCGGTCTGCACAACACGGCCGAAGAAATTTTTGAAGCCCAAAGAATAGCACAGATAACGCGCCTATCAACGACGCAGGCTGGCCATCTTATTCTCCGAGACGCGGGCATATGCCCCATTTTTCAACCAGAGGAAAAAGCCAAGCTTGCCAACGACGTGAGGAAACACATTAGAGTTGAGCAAATCCCCGCAACGTTCACCCAACGTTCAACGAAGGCAGACGGAAGGACAGAGCGAGGGCGCTCATAAACAAGGCAAAAAAGCACAATACGCACGCGCTATTCGTAGATGCCGCCCGCTACTACGGCAGGCAGGCGTTTGCCATAGCGGTCGTTGACATTGACGGAAAGCTCATAAACGCGGCAACCGTTAAAACAAGCCATGTCCACGAAGCAGCGGAAATGGTGATCGCGCTAGCCTTGCAGAGCTGCCGAGCCCATTCCACAATACACACCGACTCCAAGACTGCGACACGAACGTTCGCGGCTGGCCTAGTAGCTAGAAGCACCGCGAAACTCACCGCCAACGCCATACGAGAATACGAGAGGAAAGAAACGCTCACTGAAGAAGAAAAAGCTCAAATCCACGTATCCTGGTTCCCAGCGCACATGGGCCAGATACCGGGACTCTACCACTGCAACCCCAACGAAGAGGTCAACCGCCTGGCGCGTGAACTCACACGCCGCGCCGCGGACAATGACCCCTCCAGAGGTGGGCGGTACGAGAATCTCAGTAGTCAGGACCAAGCACTCACGTACCACGAGATCACTTCACATTACTGGGGACAAAGACGCGCCTTCCCAGCGCCGCACTCAAAACTTAATAAAGCACAAGCACTAACGCTAAGAAGATTGCAAACGCGCACGTACATAACACCATCCACCATACACAGAATCGACCCCGACACACCACCCACATGCTCGTTTTGCGGCCATCCCTACTGTAACTTCGAGCACATGCTCTGGCTGTGCCCTACCCACAGCGCATCACACCTCAACACCCAAGAGGCTTGGCAGGAAGTCCTCACGAGCAGCGAGTACAAACAGCAACTACAGGCGGTCCAGAGGGCCCGGGACATCGCTACAAGCCTTCGGCTGCCAGCGCCATCCTGGGCGGAGCCCCCAGGCTGACTTAGGGGGTCCTAACGGTCCCTACTCGGCCTCCTCAGGATATTTTTAATAAAGTAAATCTCACTCACTCAGTCCCTCCCGCGTCCGCCGTCCCACGTCCCGCGTCCGGCCACTTTCATGAAGTAGGGAAGCACCCATTATGCGAACCAGAACACTGTAGTAATATGAAGGCCGTCAACCACTATCCCAGTCATCAGAGTCATGGCCGAGAGCACAGAGAGGCTGCTTAGCAATGGCTAGGCAGGTGGTGTCTGTCGCCCAGGTTGACCCCATTCTTTGATCTTGCTGCAGGTGTTTGGAGGGGGCTTAGTCCGTCTCTCCTTCCGCGTCCCACACCACCACAGCGCATGCGCGTCCCCTCCCCCCTCTCTCTCCTACGCTCACCCCCCTTTCTCTACTCTAGGAATCCTCTACTCTACGGAGCGGCCCCCACGTCCCACACCCCCTACAGCGCATGCGCGTCTCCTCCCCTATCCTCTCCTACGCTCACCCCCCATTCTCTACTCTAGGAATCCTCTACTCTACGGAGCGCCTCCCACAGCGCATGCACGTCCCCCTCTCTCTCCTATCCTACGGTCCCCCCGTCCCTGTCCTTTAGGAATCCTCTACGGAGCGGCGCGCACGACAGGTGGTGTGACAGCTGCATACCTGGTGGGGGGCGCCACGGTAGTTCCGCGGTATGAAAATAAAGGAGTGCGCGCGCCTCATTCTTTCTCCTGTGCAGCGCCGCGATGAGCGCCGGGACCGCTGCCGTGAAATGGGAGCGGCAACGTTCCTCCCGCTCAAGCTGATTATCTCCCGCTGCTTCGCATCCACACATGGTTCCCTTTAGCGGGAGATGGGGAAGTTTTTTTTAAACAAAAGTACCGTAATTCAGCGATATACGACAAAAGAACACAGAGACAGTGCAAGCAAGTTAAATTAGCACACTTTTAGATGCGAAGCATCTAATGCTCAAGGGGCTCTGTCCCTCCCGCGTCCCCCCGTCCCCCCGTCCCGCGTGCGGCCACTTTCATGAAGTAGGGAAGCGCCCATTATGCGAACCAGAACACTGTAGTAATATGAAGGCCGTCAAAACCCTAATGCAGTCATCAGAGTCATGGCCAAGAACACAGAGAGGCTGCTTAGCAATGGCTAGGGCAGGTGGTGTCTGTCGCCCAGGTTGACCCCATTCCTTGAGTCATGGCCGAGAGCACAGAGAGGCTGCTTAGCAGTGGCTAGGGCAGGTGGTGTCTGTCGCCCAGGTTGACCCCCCTTCCTTAATCTTGCTTGCATGTGTTTGGAGGGGGCTTAGTCCGTCCCGCGTCCCACACCACCACAGCGCATGCGCGTGCCGTCCCCCCTCTCTCTCCTACGCTCACCCCCTTTCTCTCCTCTAGGAATCGTCTACTCTACGGAGCGGCCCCGCGTCCTCTCCCCCTCTCTCCTCTAGGAATACTCTACTCTACGGAGCGGCTCCGGCGTCCCACATCCCCAGAGCGCATGCGCGTCCTCTCCCCCCTCTCTCCTCTTGGAACCATCTACTATACGGAGCGGCTCACACGTCCCACACCCCTACAGCGCATGCACGTCCCCTCTCTCTCCTCTCCTACGGTCCCCCCGTCCTTTCCTCTAGGAATCCCCTACGGAATGACAGGTGGTGTGACAGCTGCATACTCCGCTGGGGGGCGCCACGGTAGTTCCGCGGTATGAAAATGACGGAGCGCGCGCGCCTCATTCTCTCTCCTCCGCAGCGCCGCGATGAGCGCCCGGACCACTGCCGTGAAATGAGAGCGGCGACTTTCCTCCCGCTCAAGCTAATTATCTCCCCTGCTGCTTCGCATCCACAGATGGTTCCCTTTAGCGGGAGATGGGGAATTTTTAATCAAGAATACATGCCAACTTACCCAGGAAACCAGCCTTCCTAACTTCAGTGCTTCCTGTCTAAGGTGTCGCCGGTATCCAACATGGCACTTCATTACATTGCTCTACGTACGTATACTACATTACTATATTACAGGGTAATAAGCCGTTGTTTCTTATCACGAGATGGCTCCTGGATGGTTGTCAAACTGTCACCACTCAGGATGAATTCAAGAGACTTCTGCGCCGTTCCATTATAGCCGCCACTGCCGCTAGGCGTACCCTACAATTCTGTGGCAGAGCACGTCACTCATATTATAGTGTCCTTGAACCTTGAGGATGTCCCTCGCATGTATTTCGTCGAGTCTATACCGTATACTAGCCGGCGCACTGTGCCGTGAAGCGTTACTTACAAACAAGCATACTTACATCTCGCTCTGTATTGCCTCCTCCATTGCTGTGACCCATAGAGCAAGAACAGTTTTGCTGTGGCTGTCATTGTAATTAAAGAGACTGTGCGCAGTATTTGCGGTGAAAAAACTGCTGGAGCTCGCAGCAATGTTCAATCATGATGAGGTTATATAGAACAAAACCATACCATCGCTACATTCGCGCTAAAACGCTGTGTAAGCTGAAATCGTCCATTCTGTTCCGACTCGCATCCCTCGCTTCACCCTCTAGCTGAGACAATGCGTTATTATCCTTGAGCGTGTTGCGTAAGTGTGTGTTTCTTAAGCCACAACGTGTTTTACTGCAGCTAGTGTTGAGGATATTGTGCGTATAGCGAAAGAGTTGTATTTGATAAGGTGCGGTATGCGTCGTAGCAGCCTGCTACTGTCGAAATAAAAGGGCTGTTTTGTGAAAGAAGCTTAATTCCGCAAAACAGCGTTTCTTAACGAACCTGTTCAAGACGCCTTGAGCATGTTCGTGTAGTAGGAAGAGGCATACAGACTGCGAAAATCACTACGTGGCAACTTATTGTACATGACCACGCGTATATCATTTCGAGGGAGAAAATGTCGAACGCACTGTTGCCCCAACACAAACATCGATGATCCTAATATCAAAGATCATGGCACGTGCCTTCAATCAACGATACAACTTGAAAGCTGTGACGCCTTCTTTCCAAGTGCAGGGGCAGCAGTGAGGCCAGAAGTTATAGGCGTGTTTGTCCGTTATAATGCGTTTGCTTGGCTCCCGTATCAGAATATCATTGTTCTAGACGCTGTACACATCGCTCACGAAAATAGGGTGAAGCCATCTATTGTAACCGACGTTGGCTACCTGAGGCTCAGAGACGACCGTTTCATTTCATATTTCTGTTGTGATAACGAACCGATGTAATCAATTCTCTCAGTGTTATGCTTCGTCATAGCTGGTGGAGTGACTTCCTTCGTACGCAACCACATCATGAAAAGAGGCGCTCAGCAGAAATTAAACATCGGAAAGAGCGGAAATGTCATAATGCAATAAATGCAATAAAACATGATTCGCACAGGCAGGCTAGGAAATCATTTCTTGCCTCTTTGACTCAGAAGAAAGTACAGTAAATAAATGGAAGAATTACAATTTTGAGTTAGGAGTGAAAGAAATATTAGAGTGATTGAAGCTCTCGCTTCAGAACAACTAAACCGATGTTATGTATTAAGTAATTAGCGATAATCTTACACGTATCCTTAAAGATTGTGCAGTGGAAGTCAGATGCACGGTACTTAGGACTACTGAAAGCTTTCGCATGTGAAGAATGACCTGAGTAAGAAGCTCCATAGCGTGAAAGCCTCGGGTCCAACAGAAAACATAGACGTGGAACCTTTCATAATTACTCAACAAGCCTAACGTATGAAAATAATTGAATATGCTCTAAGGAACCCAGGGAGCCTTGAAGTAGTGGGGAAAGGTGCGCGCAGGCAAACGCAAGATGTATGCATATTGCCGCGTGCGTTATTTCGGTGTTTTGGGATTTCACCCGTAAATACTGTTAGCAACACTCGGCGCATCATGCCACAACGCTTGAGAAGCTTCACGATTACCTGAGATCATTCTCTTAAGATTACGCGCAGGACGTGAATAGTCCCGTTTTTTTTTTTTGTTTGTTTGTTTGTTTGTTTGTTTTTTTTTTGCTTTTTTTCCGAGCTGTTCCAAGGCATTGGATGCTGCATGTATAAATACCGACGTGCCTTGCTGCAGGTGAGAATATCGACGGCCGACGCTCTGTTCGCCGCTGTCAGTCCACTGCGTATATTGCTTGTAGTCTAGCTTTTCGTTTCCAGGGCACAGGTTCGCCCAAATAAAAAGTTTAATCTTGAACACGACGACCGCTGTGTTCGTCAACACCATGACAACGTCACAATATATAGCAAAGACAGCAATGTCACTGCCATTCAATGAAGGAAAGAAGTGCTCCTTTTTGTTAGACGCAATATTAATGTAAATAACAGACATTGCTTCCAAGGAAAGTATGGGGGATGTTATTAGGTAATGTAAATGTGGAGAAAGAAAGGTGGACGAAAAAGATAACTTACCGCCGGAAGGGATCGAACCTGCGACTTTGGAATACCGCGTCCGATGCTCTATCGCTAAGCTACGGCAGCGGTCAACCCCCGTCCAGGTATAAGTATATGTGGTCACAGGTTTGGTCCCTGCCGGCGGCAAGTTATCTTCTCGTCCACTTTTCTTTCTTCACATTTACATTACAATTACTTCTAATAACATTCCCAATACTTCATTTGGCATCATTGCCTGTTACTTTTCATTACCATTAAATGAGATATTTAAAGTAACCAACAAGTTTTACAGAGAGAGAGAGAGAGAAACAACTTTTATTGACACGGCAAGTGTGAGAGGAGTCTGTCTCCCCTCCCTCAGATGGCAGCTAGGGAGTCCTTGGGCCCTAGCGGCATCTTCGGCTTGCCTGATGACCTGGAGTTGGTCCTCGATGTTGGAGCTAAGCATCGCGGTCTCCCACTGCTCCGCATTCATAATTGTGTTGTTTGGCCCCTTCACGATGGTGGGGCAAGCCCAGATAATATGTTTGAGGTCCGCCCGCTGGTTGCAGTGTTTACATTTGTCGGAGTAGATGTCTGGATAATAGTGACTAAAAGCGATTGGGTTCGGGAATGTATTGGTTTGTAATTGGCGCCATGCTGTCGCCTGCTGCCTATTTAATGAGGAGTGTGGTGGCGGGTAATGCTGCCTCCCTAATCTGTAGTGCTTGGTGATTTCGGTGTACTTTACCATGCGGTCTCTCTCCGCACGCGAGCTCCGCGTTATTCCTGCCCCTGCTCGGCTCGCTAACTCTCGAGCTAGGGTGTGTGCGGTTTCGTTGCCCGGGAGGGAGGAGTGAGCGGGCGTCCAGATCACATAAACGTCGCGCTCTCCGCGAAAGTTAGTCAATATTTTTGACGCCTCTTTCGAGACCCATCCGTTAGCGAAGTTATTAATCGCGGTTTTGGAGTCGCTGATTACGACTCTGGCCGTTGTGGACGCAAGCGCCAGCGCTACGGCCGCTTCCTCAGCGATTTCCGAATTTCCTGTTTTAATGATGCCGCTGGCAAGCATGTGGCCCGCTTGATTTGAAGCGACTATTGCCATGTGTCGACCATCTGCATATTCCGCCGCATCTACATAGACCACGTTCGCGTCGTTTTGGAACTTTTTGTGTAGCGCTTTCGCTCTTGCATTTCTCCGCTCCCGGTGATGTTCGGGGGGCATGTTTCTGGGTAACGGAGGTATTATGATGCGCTCTCTGGTCTCTTTTCGGATATCGTATTTATCCCCATTTTGGCCAGCGTACGTTATTCCAAGTTTGGGCAGGATGTGTCTTCCCGTGTTGCTTTGCGCGAGTCGTTCATACTGCGCTACCATGTGCGCCTCAATAAGTTCGTCGAGCGTGTTATGCATTCCTAACGCTTCGAACTTTTCGTTAGACGTGGTTATCGGTAAGCAGAGGGCTTGCTTATATGCCTTTCTGATGATGCACTCTATTTTTTTTTTCCGCCACTTGCAACTTGAGGTATGGGGTCACATACACTATGCGGGTGACGACGAAGGGTTGAATGAGCTGCACTAAGTTGTGCTCTTTCATGCCGTAGTTCTTGTTGGCAATTCTTCGAATCAACCTAATGGTTTGCTGGGTGTTGTTACCCAGTATCTTTATTGTTTCTCCGTTATGCCCGTTCTCGGATATATGGAGTCCCAGTAATCGTATGCGTTGTACTTGAGGAATTGGGTAACCCCCGGATAAGATTGTGATGTTTGGTCGTTCTCGAATGTACTTGCGTCCCCTGCTTGTAGGTCTGTAGAATAATAATTCTGATTTTTGGGGAGAGCATTTGAGGCCATGTTTTGCCACGTAGCGCTCTACCGTATTTACTGCTTGCTGTAAAATCTCTTCTATGTGACCGTCGCTCCCACCCATCACCCATAGGGTGATGTCATCTGCATAGATGCAGTGCTGAAGCCCTTTGATGCGTTCCAGCTCTGAGGGCTGACCGAGCATCGCCACGTTGAATAGGAAAGGGGAAAGCACCGAACCTTGCGGTGTTCCCTTGTTGCCTAGTTCGAATTCTTCGGATTTCGTTTCCCCGGCCGTGATTATGGCTTCACGGTCAGTGAGAAAATCCTTCACGTAATCGTACACTCTTCGGCCTACGTGTAGGTTTTGCAAGTTGAGCAATATGCCCTCGTGAGTGACGTTATCAAACGCCTTCTGCAGGTCAAGGCCCAGAATGGCTTTTGTATCCAGGGTGTGCGCTTCCGCGTCAATGATTTCTTGCTTTAGCTGCAACATGACGTCTTGTGTCGAGAGTCTTGGTCTAAAGCCGATCGTGGTGTGTGGGTATAACTCGTTGTCGTCCATGTATTTGACGAGACGCGTTAAAACTAGTTTTTCCATTAACTTTCCGATGCAGGAGGTCAATGAGATGGGCCTGAGATTAAGAGTGGCTTATTACCCTGTTTTGGTATGAATATGATTTGGGCGGTTTTCCGTTGCTGGGGTATGGCCCCCCTTCGCCCAACATTCATTTATGTATTTTCTGAGAGCAGTGACGGATTGATCATCTCAGTTGTGAAGTGTTTTATTCGTTACACGTCAGGACCCGGGGCTGATTTGGGATTGAGTCATCCGAGTTCGTATCGAATCTCTGCCTCCGTTATGGAACCGTCGAGGTCGACGTTGTCATTCCCTTGATACTCTGGGAATTGTGTCTTTGTCGCATCTCCTACATCTCCATCATCTGGCGTAGCTCGCGCATGAGCTCTGCCTCTGTACCGGAGTAGCTGTGCAGTAGCCATTGTAGGTTTTGTCTTTGCGTTGTTTTTGTGCCTTCTGGATCAAGCAGGCTTCGGAGAATGTTCTAAGTCTTGGACATTGCGAACTGCCTGTTCATTAAAGTGCACATGCCTTCCCACTGCTGCTGGGACAACCTATTTGCGTGGTCTTCTATGGCTCTGTCGAGCGCGACAATTCTCTTTTTTAGACGCCGGTTGTGCTTTTGACCTTTCCAGCGCTCTTGCAACCTGCGTTTTGCCTCCCACATGTGTAAGAGCTTGCTGTCCATTATTTCCATGCCTGCCTCCTCGGAACGTGTTTGGTGGCTTTCTGCACGCTACGCTGGAGTGTGTCTGTCCACTTCTGTATGTCTTCGATGGTCTCTGTCGCATCGTCCTCTCTTAGCTTACGGAAGGTGTCCCACTCGGTTATCATTATTTTTCTTCTTTTTATGCGGGCCTGCTTGTAGCATTGTGCATACAATGTTGTGATCGCTGGCTAGATTTACCTTAGTGTTGGTCCAATGCGGGTTGGATATATTCTTTACGAATGTGAGGTCCGGCGTGGTGTCTTTACTGACGCTATTGCCCATTCTGGTGGGGTCTTGTGGGTTAGTTATTAGCGTGAGCCCCTCGTGCTGCGCATCGTAGGTTGCGGCCTTTAACGTTTTCGATGGAGTAACCCCAGGCGGCGTGTGGTGCGTTAATGTCACCCACGATGATCAATGCCTGTCTGCCCGCCACGTTTAGCAGTTTGCGGAAAAGCGAGCCAAACTTTATCTTTTGTCGTGGTGGGCTGTACACGTTCAGCACAAACAAGCTTCCCTCCTTTTTTCGAGAGGGGAATATTTTCTAGTAGGACGTGGTCTATGTTTCGTACGCCAGTGTCGTGTTCTACAGCAGTTACATTTCGGTGTATCAGTGTGGTTAGTGTTGAATTTTCAGCTAAAGTGCTATATGATTTGTATCCTGATAATTTCGCGGTCCCCCCCCCCCGTTTTTTGGAGGGCGATGACATCTGGTGCTTGCTTGATTTTTTACGAATTGCTGCAGGTTACCCCTCTTACGACGAAACCCACGACAATTCCATTGCCAAAAATCGTGTACTCGTTAGGCGGCGCCATGTTGGCTACTCGAGTTTTCTATGCAGCTGTTCTCAGCCGCAGGTGGTCTGCTGTACGGCTTGCTCTTGACCGGCCTAGCTCCAGCGGGTCGGGAGTCTTTCGGCACGTTTTCCAACTGCGCTACTCTACCCTCGAGGGTGTCGAACCTCTGCGACATTTCTACTCGCATCTGCGTTATCTGCTGTGGTAAATCCGTGCGCATCTGCATGAATTGCTGTTGTAAACCTACAAACATTTCCTGAAACATGCCCTTTACTTCTCCGAGCGTAGAGTCGCTTTGCTCTTCGGCGTTTTCCTTTGCTCTTCGCTTATGCGGCGGCGTCTCTCCATTCATCGGCGTGGCAACGGGCGTCGGCGCAGCTCGAATAGGCGTCGACGCCTTACTAGCTGTTGGCGTGGCATGGGTCAACTCTGTGTGTTTTGAATTCTAAGTTTCGAGTTTTCCACTTTAAGCATTTTTATCTCTTCCCTGAGCGTCGCGTTTTCACGCGTTATTTGCTGTAGCAACTGTCTGATCTGTGTTATTTCCTGTTCTAAGGCGGACCCCGCGCCCGCAGGTGTAACAGCAGTGCAAGAGACCACGTCTGCAAAGCTCACCTGTGCCTGGGTTTCTACTTCTCGGTGGGTGGATTGCGATCTTGAGCTTGCCTTGGATCTCGAGCGGGTTCTCGAACGGGTTCTAGACCGGGTCCTCGACCTGGTCCTGCGCCGGGGCCGTTTCCGGCTGTTCCCCTCGTGTGGTGCCGGGGGGGCTGCCTTGCGTTCGTTGACCTTCTGATCCCTGGGTGCTCTTGCTTATTGCTTTGCCAGCTCGTGTGTTGTAGGCGTTGATGCCGTATGGTGTTTCGTCCTCGGCTTCTCTTCTTCGTCGCTCCCAGCGCCTTCGCCGCACCAAATACGGTATCTTGTATTTCGCCTTGCAGCGTCTGTCTCCCGTAAAGTGACCTTGCCCGCATAGCTGACATCTTGCTTCACACTGGTGTTCTTGCGTCGGGTTGGCTACAGATATTTGTGCTGTAGCCTGCACGTGCCGGACGAGTGAGGCAGGAAGTAGGCCGTGGTGTGCCAAGATTTCACCAGTAACGAAATGGGAAGTAGAGAAATCCTGGAAGGATTGCCAAAGGGTTATGTGGCTGAACTGATGGTAACAGCAGAGCTGACGAATTAGGTGGGCAGGCTGATCCCGAAAATTCGGCAGATCCCACCTATCGTGAGAATCAGTGTTGTGCGAAGTATGCGGCGGGTAGGTGAGTGTGGCGTAACTTTTTTTTTTTTTTGGAGACACGTTACGAAATGGCACTAAAGACAGCTACAAATGTTATACGCGCACACATACGTTGAATAGTCGCCTAATATAAGCAGTTGCTTACAGTAACGTAACGATGCGAACAGCAGCATGGGTATTACCAAAACCTGAAGCGGTAAGCTCGTATCTAGTGCTTATACTTGTCCGTTATGACGGAGAATACACGTACGTTTCACGAATGTGTGGTGGAAGGTGTTCTTCACAGTTCTTGAACAAGGTCGTCATCACCGTGATCCAGTAAGCACCAGCAGCTGGACAGAAATTCTTATCGGATCTGTTCGTGATCGCTTGACATGTTTACTGAAGTGTGATGTACAGCTGCTGGGAATCGTGGATGCTTCTTACGAAGTATTCATTTGATGCCTCCTCTCCTGAACCTGGGAACGAAGTGTTGGAATGCCCAGGTCCACATCCAAAGCATCTCTCGTGCAATGAAAGAACCAGGCGTATATAGGTTTTCATAAATCAATATTGAAGTCACCGGCAATGGTGAGGTGCCTAGTCCTCTCGTCAGAGTTACTGTAGGGCAATGACCCGGTTTCTTGCGTAATCAATGAGCTACGTTGATATGTAAACCGCTGAACGGACTCCTTTTGCGCTCCGTGGCTCAGGCAGATTTCGGCGAGCGCAATGTCTTCGTTATTGTGAATGATATGCGCAACGCGACATCGCCGATTCTGCTGCTTGTCAGGCTGATTCGACCGATGACTGAGTGTGATACGGCCTTATATAACGGCACGTCGCCGCCTTTGCAATGAACTCACTTGCTGTGGACAACGCAATGGAATCCGGTGATTGGAGTTGGCTCATCCCTCCAGGTTTCAGAAAGTGCTAATATGCCCGTTTTGTGAGAAAGGCGTCTTTTGCGAGGTCGTGCGCGTGCGCATGTTTAGGAGTGTACCTTGGGGAGCGGCGAGTGTGTGGTGATTGTTGTGGTTGTGGCACCGAATGAAGGCTGTAGCACAGGTGCATGGCAGTGTCTAGAGGACTGTTTCTTAGACGGGTCATTACGTCGACAAATTGTTTGTAGATAGAGCCAGCGACACGTCGGAACCTGAAGTCAGCTTTTGCGTTGGTGAGGTGTAGGCCAATGAGGCTGGTAGCCCGAGAAAGTGCTATGCAGACGAACTTCAGTGGATGGCGCTTATCGTATTCGCAGTCTATCTGGTTGTATGTGGCCCCTCGTAACTTATGTATAATTAGGGCATTTCGTTGCGCGAGGGGGAGACTGTCCTCTTACTCTATATATTTTGTTTGGCGTATGTTGTAGTTGCAGGGGCCTCGCAGTCCCATGGGCACCCATTACAAATTTATACAGAGTGTGTGGTAGTGTTGTGCTTCGTCCTGGCTCTGGGTAAATGCCTACCGTGGACGCCGGAAATTCAAGCCACAGTCGCACGAGGTTGCCGTGTTTGTAACGCTTGATCTACCGCAAGGTGCCTGTGTTTCCTTTAACGAAGACGTCGCGTACGTCGATGTTAGCAGTGATTATGGGCTTGCCTACGCTCAGGCTAATTGAGGCCGGCAGACCACCCATGTCGGTTGCGTTAATCTTCGGCGCCTTGACCGGGGCATACTTGTGTACTTGTTCGTTCTTGTAGCCAGTTAAGTTATCGCATGCGGGATGACCTAAAACGTCGTCCGCAGCGTCGAGGAAATGTGCGTTATAGCTGTCGACGCCCGCATCGCTGCAGTGTGCCGACAGGTCACTTAGTGGCGGCTTCTTCCCTGTCACAAAGCGGCTCTCAACCGATATGACGTCATCATCCGTCAGCATGAGGCCATCGCCCAGCCCTCACGAGAAATAAAGAGAACACTGCGTCGTTCTGGAGAGACCGTGTGCCTGGCATCAATTAAGTGTAATGTCGAGAGATACATTGCAGCTGTTAGCGCGCGTGAGCTCTGACCGACGGGCCATTGCACGTGGTGAACTTTCTGTTTTTTTTTTTATTTGTAAAGGTATTGAGACATTAATACATTCGTCAAGTGAGCTAATTATGAACTGTCAGAGCGGATAGCCAATGCAACAATCACAGCTGATGTTACACCACTGCTGTTACACGCGGTGAATGATCATGATATCCATTCTCACATTCCGTGGGATCTGCCGGAATGTTCAATTTGTATGTTTGTTGTTACTGTGTTGATTGAGACTGAATCACCTGTGCCACATACCCACGTAATAGGAACTGTGGTATGTGGATATGTGCTACACGTGACGGAGGGAAAGAGTTTCGTGACGTACCCGACAGCAATTTCGTGTTATTCGTGTCATGTCCAGCGAATCTTGTTCAAAATACACTGATCTTCTGCTGTGCCAACTTTGACTTATATGAGAACTTATGGAGACGACCAGGAGAGAGCCCGAACGTCGGAGGCTAGATAGGAAGTTATAAACTGCCAAAGTGCCTTAGGTTCGCTTAGAAATACCTTGCACATGAAATCCGGCTTCCCTGTATACGCAGTACCTCTTGACTGTTAACGTACTGAAATATTGGAAAAGTGCTAATATATTTAACTTCATCACAGCGCAGCACTAGACACGGACATATATAAAGGAAAAAGATCAAAGCGGAGCCGGCTAGTTCGCTTTCCTTCCTTTTGTCCATTTCTAGTGTTGAGGTGAAGTTTAAAATGAATCCTAATCAACTTGCCCAAATTGTTCACTTGTTCCAATATATTTCGTGTTCGGTCGCCTAAAAACTTTCTTCACCATCAGCCCGTCCAGAGCTAAATGCACCTTGTTACTAGACACGTTTTCACGGTATTACAACAATTTAAATACAGTACTCTGCACAACATTCAATTCGTATCATTAATACCCGCATTGCTCTACACCGCGAGCTATGATTTCTTGAAGTTTTTCTTCAAAAAATATATCTTGCTTTATTAATTGAAGAATTCTCGAAAAGCTGCTGGTTTAATGTCATGATATACCTCAGCTGCAAATTCTGAAGCAGGGAGCAAGGCACGGTTACCATTGCACCAATAATCATCAGAAATGTTTCGATTTCTTGTGGTACAACCTTGTATCTGATTTTTGGCACGAAGTATATTAACAAAGAATGGTGATTTTAAATTGTTTTTATCATAAAACTAACAATGTTTCAAAAAAAACTGTGAGACCACCAAATATGCAGTGGAATAGCAGTGTGCTTTTATCCATCTGCGGCAATAAAAGTGCTGCAGACTCTTCCAGTAGTTCATGTTTACACTTATGTTTTCAGGTAAAACGACGTGTTGGATCTGGTCCCCCCAAAATGATTTTGAAAAACTGGATCCGCAGTGCGAATTCATCGCTAAACACTACTGTGTAGAGCCGTATAAGATTCCAAACGCAGGGGTTGAGGATTGTCCCTGGAAGTAGTGTCACATTTCTGCCAACTATATGACCTGCGAGGCAGGCCTGTCTTTCCTAAAACGGCTTCAAAGCTGCCTCTTTCGGAAAATATATAATGCGTGGCCCAAATTTGCTACATATAAATGTACGTACTATAAATAACAAATCATTGGTTGGTCAAACTTTATTAATAGTTCTGAGAGACGCGACGAGCGTGCTGTCGGCTCCTCCCGTGTTCGGACGGGAAGGCTAAGCCTGACCGTCGCATCGTGGCCTCTCTGGGCGGCCCAAAGCTGATCCCCTTTGTCGGGGCTTCTGATGGCGGTGTACCACCTGGCCAGGTTGGCTTGATCGCTGCCCAGTAACTAGGGGGCATCGCCAGAGCATGTGCTCTAAATTAGCTACCTCCCCGCAACGGGGGCATGAGCTGCTGGAGTAAGTATCCTGATAAATTTTGTGAAATAAAGACAAATTCGCGTACGAACCCGTCTTTTGGGGTCAAGTGTCATTCCCTGGGCTCTGTGCAATTTTTTGTATGAGGAGTGGGTACACCTCTGTACCTAGGTAAAAGGGCTGTGAAATCTCGCTGTATGTGGTGGGCTGATATTTGTTCTCCCACGTCGTACTCTTGGGACAAGAATCTCCGGGGGCGCAGAACGTCAGCCTTCGCGCCTTAGAGTGGGCCGGCTCGTTGAGGTTGGTGAGGCCTCATTCGAAATTGCCTATGTGAGCAGGAAACGACGTTACGATGTGATTAAAGATGTCTTTGTCCCTGAGAACACGGCGTGCTTGTCTGTTTTTTATTGTTTTGTTCGCACATATCTTGATTCTTAATGAGTTTGCCTCTATAGTCCTCTATCAACATTTTCTCATGTTTTTGTGTATTAGGATTATTTAAATTGCTTAAGCTGCTCTACTTATGACCTGTGTCACAAGCCTGCGTTATAAAGCCAGAGACTCACTCTTTCGTTTAAAATTTACTGCCACTAATATTTTTTCTTCAGGCAAAGCAAAATGTGTGAAAATTATTTTACTGGAACTCAGTTGGTTTATCATAGCTATTTTAGGTCTATAATAGTGTCTGTGCCACACGACTGATAAAAAAAAATGCAGCATAAAAATTGAGGTCGAGCCGCGCCGTGGCAGAACGAGAAAAGTAACGAAGACAAGCATACAACATATGATATATTTGAGAATGCACAGATAATGTACAACTTATGAGTATGAATGCGTGGTTAGTCTATACTTTATATAATGTAGCTTGAGAGTCTTTATCGCTGATCTAAGGCATGAAAAAGTCTTTATTTGACAAAACCATTTGTATGCAGAGCTGACGCATTTGCTGTTTATTCAGTGAATCGCGTGATCAGCACAGGCATCCAAACAGACATCAAATGTTTACATTTGATGTCCGTTCGGCGACTAACAAAACAAGCACGTCCTGCAGCTTGGTCAATTGAAACTATGCGATGACCAACTAGCGCAACACAAAGTGCGTAGAAAAGTTCGGGGACTGGCGCTGGGATATTCTGTGCAGCGTCGCTGTCATATGGTCTCTCATGCATTGCAGAGAGAGTGTGCGTGGGTCTACAAATCACCTCAGAGGGTGTTCTTGCTCGCTCAGGACGGGCCAACAAAGTAAACTGGTATTACATGTGTCGACTTGCAACGGTGTTCAATCATATTTTGTCCGCAGCGCTATGTTGAAGACATCAACGAGTCGCCTCACGGACGAAACATTGGTGGCTCGCGTGATTCATTGAAGAGACATCACCTGTGTCAGCATTATCTTCATTGATCTGTCGGATAAGTAGCTTGCCTACCTTGGATAACGTGATCTGTCGGATAAGTAGCTTGCCTACCTTGGATAACGGATAAATACTAAAACTATTTTATCGACTAACATCACGCATATGCCTGTTACGAGTATATTTAGAGTATAATTACAACAGGCACGAGGCGTAGCGTTGCTACGCTATGACCAGAGCAATATCATCGATCGAAGGCCAAGACACCACAACTTCTTGTTCGGCTAGCAGCGTCCTTTCGTTCACAGGAGCACAAACACCTATGAAAAAATCCGTTAACAGGGGTTGTGTGCTCGAGCCGACGTTTCGACAAGTGGACTTGTCTTCTTCAAAGCTAGAACTTATTTGCTTAGCGCTAGCGTGTATGTCCTTCGTACCCTCTCCTCGTACCCTCCCTCACCGAAGCATATACACCCTAGCGCTAAGGAAATCAGTTCTAGCCTTGAAGACGACAAGTCCACTTGTCGAAACGTCGGCTCGAGCACACAACCCCTGTTAACGGATTTTTTTCATCGCAAGCTTCCATCTTCCCTTTCCTGCCGTTTTGTGGACAAACGCCTACACTCTAAGGAAAAATAAAGAGTATGTGTGACTCTTTTCGGATACTTCTGACTTGTCACGTATACGACTCTCTTTTAAGACGCACGGTGACTCTCTTGGTGGGTCAGAGTCGTCGCGCTCTAGGAGAGTCCCCGGACCCTCTTAGGAAGAGTGAAAGGACTCTTATGCGAAAGATTACACTACCACTTCTGAGCGAGTCAGACAACTCTTGCCGATAACGCTCCTACGTGGGTCAAACGGCACCCACCGAAGCGTTAAGCGACTCTACGGCTATTTTAAGCTACTCAATTGACCCATGCTGTACTTTTGTGCAATTACTACTGGAAATAGTGAAGTATTCATTTTAAGCAACTCCAATAATACTTGCCGTTGTGCCCAGCGACGGCAAAAAAATATTAGTTGAATTTTAGCATTATTTTATTAAAGCTCGTCAAAACAACGCGCCATTTCCAGCAGAGTTATATAGAAAGCGTGAAAAAGATGGTCTGTGATTTCCAATGAAGCAGTTGAGGTATTCCTGATTTACATGCTATATGAGTATAGCCAACCAAAATTTGTGACTGTGATGTGCATAGGGTCACGTGCAAAATAAACTGCAGATATCGACATCATGTTGCCATGTTTATTCCTTATGATTATGAATCAAAAAGTCGTGAAGTCTGGAGGAATCAGACTTGTGACTTGCTAGGTTGTCGCTCCTGTTCAGCGTGAGCAGCCATGAAAAATGGTACCTGAGAAGAAGAATGCGATATCATTGTGAGAAAACGGAATCGTAGTAAGAGTTTGCAAAACCTACACAGTAAGTGATTTACACAGACATAATGAAGGCTCCCAACAAAACAAATGCAAAGAGGCATGGTAAGGAACCGTGTTTTTTGCCGTTATCGTGTAACACACAACTTCCAAATAGTAGCTTTTGTAACATGTCACTTGGTGACAACTTTGCAGCACAAGATGATGTGAGCTTTTTTTAAACAACAAACGCACTTATTTTAAGCTCCTTTGCGTGGGCTTCACTCACCTCTTTTCCTACGTCGTCTTGTCCAACCAAAGGAAATGTAGGGCCAACTGCCTCGTTCACTCGGCGAATGCCGCTGTTGATTTTCCCATGACTAGTGGTGACGCGCCAGACCACAGCGACACCTTCGTTTCCCCCGAGTGTAGCTGTCAACTGGGGTGAAGAGGCTGGAGAAGCGATCCGGGATTCTGGAAATGACCAACACACAAACACACACAGACTGATTAGTTTTATTTAAACCACCCTTTGTTCAACACACCGTTACCGTACACACATCTCACACGGGTGTTTCGTTTTAAATAATTTCGCAACGAAAAGAAATTTTGACGTAAAAGAAGGCGGGGACCTCGTTTCGCAATAGGCACTGCGGCTATGCAAGAATGAAAGCACTTCTTTTCTGAGAAATCGCTTCAAAATTTGCTTTCGGAATAAGCCCGGCTTTGCGCCGGCATATTCTGAATACCAAGCCCATCCTCCGGCAGTCAGGGGGCACGCCGCGAGCGGTTACTAACCGTGTGTTTTGCAAACGTAACCCGTCCTTAAATATTCAGTTAAACACATGCGAGTACGAACGCCCGAACGACACCAACGCGCGCGCCGACACCGTTTACACTGACATCAGACATGGCATATGATAGAATTACCGCACATATCTCCCACAGTCACGTATACTCAATCGATTCCGTTATAACGCCGAACGTCATCGCAGATATAGGCAAAGCACAAAAACAGCAAACAGAAACGAGGGAAAGGTGCTCACGGCGGCGGCCTGACAACGCGCGCCGTCGAAAGTCTAGAGCTTTTCCCGTTACCGGCGAGGCGAGTCCTAAACATTTAAGTGACTACCGCGTACGTGCTGAAAGCATCATACTATATCTGCACCTCAAACTACCGTCTTTCGGCCAAAAAATACAGTGCTTCTATCCTCCGTTTCATACATCAGGGTGCCACGCTGTGGAATCTATGCAAAAATGTCACAGTTTCACCGCAAAGGTGAAGCAATGAATGTGATAGCAACAAATTGTAATGTTATACGAAGTGAGTCTGGCAGCTAACTCTTTTGGATCCGATCTCACGCAACTCTAGAAAACGCTGCTTTAAGAGCTTACGGCCGCTCCAGGGACACTGCTCACCACATTCTCTTCGTGTTGAGAGCGCAGCACACGCAACTCTAGAAAACGCTGCTTTAAGAGCTTACGGCCGCTCCAGGGACACTGCTCACCACATTCTCTTCGTGTTGAGAGCGCAGCACGTAGAAGGGTACACCGGCCCCCCGTTGTCGGCCGCCGAGAAGGGAGATAACGCGCGCGCCCGCGACACCGCGCTCGTAAAATCGAAGGTCGCTCGAGGGACCCCCCCCCCCCCGTGTCTTTTCACGCTCACGAACGACGGGCGGCGCCGGTTATATATATGCATATACATATACGGCGGATGACGGCGGGGGACGCCGGCGGCGGACGAAGACGGCGGCGACGCCATGGAGGAAGGAAAAACTCAGGAGAGGCCCTATCGTATCCCAATGCATTGCGAAAAGTGTGGCGGAAGTGACGTCAAATTTATGGGGCAAACAAACCGGTATGGGGCAAACAAAACAGCAGACGACCAGCAGCGTGCTCTCCGCGCTGGTTCGCTTCTGCATGGATTTGTAGTCCTGGCGTAAACTTGGCGCGTATTGTGAGGTTTGCATGCAGTAAAATGTTGCGAGCACACATTTACCAGGGCTGTTCGTGCGTGGCTGGCCCGAGCGCTGCGTGCTGAAACTCTTTGTGGAGCGTTTTTGTGCAACAGGCCACAAAGTACCAGTACGTGCCGTAATCAAAAACATTCAGCGCCTGCATCATCGTATTCGAATGCACCCGGCAGTGACCTGCGTTCTTCTGGGCGTAAGACCAGCAGAACGCGTAGCCCGATTTCACGATTACTGGCCGCCAGCGTTGGCACTACACGATTTTAAGAGCTTGCTTAGTAGCTATTCGGCGCAACGCCAACCTAGTATTTGACATAACTTCACGTCGAAAAGAGGACACCGCTGTATTGTTTACGCGATCGTGCACGTAAAGTTTGTAATTCCAGTGCGCACACAACAACTAGCAACAACTATCAAAATACATACAGCACGTAGTCGGATAACAACAAAAGTTTATTGCCTTTCCGTATGAACGAGACAACCTCTAAAAACGCGATACGATGCCTTCGGCGCACGTTATGTAGGCGCGTCAGACGCCAAAAACAAAAGTTCACGTGTGTTCTGAGTCCACACAATGAGTAAGAACCAACAGAGCGTACAGCCGAGAGAGCTTCGCATGCAGATATAATGAAGCGAACGTACGTACACATGAAAAGTGACACCAGGTACTATTCGTAGTGCACTCGACTTGCACCGAATATACGCAACAGCTGGGCATTGCGTAGCTTTCGTAAAGAACACACAGAAGGAGCAGCATACGTGAATCGACTGTGCCGCCGTCGCCGCTTCCACGGCGAAGAAAAAAAAAGGCTGCAAAAGTTTCGCGACTCCCCTCGATGCGCGCACAGCACGCATGCGCTCGCTCCCGACGCGGCGGAAATCGCGAAGTGTTTAGCTGCTCCTTCGCTAGGAGGCGATGCGGGTGTTTGCGACGGGCAGGCTTCACGAATATGACGTCAGGGCCTCTCCTTAGTATTCCTTCCTCCATGGACGACGCCGACGGCAAAGACCAGCCTAGAGTGTCCATATAATTGCTATCGCAATAAAAGTTCGGTCAGCAAAATGTATAACTCCGCGCGTCTCAAGCTGGCCTCCGCGATGGGCTCCAGCTGCGCGCTGACGGAACTAATCGCGGAGGCCACGACACGAAGAAGAAGAGACGCTCAGCGCTCCTGAACAACCTACTGGCAACCATATAAATTGTGCGGTTTGTTTATTTCTCAGGCACAAAGGATCTAAATTTATTACTCAGTCTAAAAACATTCCCCATCTCCCGGTAAAGAGAACCATGTGTGGATGCGAAGCAGCGGGGAGATAATTAGCTTGAGCGGGAGGAACGTCGCCGCTCTCATTTCACGGCAGCGGTCCGGGCGCTCATCGCGGCGCTGCACAGGAGAAGAATGAGGCACGCGCGCTCCGTCATTTTCATACCGCGGAACTACCGTGGCGCCCCCAGTGGAGTATGCAGCTGTCACACCACCTGTCGTGCGCGCCGCTCCGTAGAGGATTCCTAGAGGAGAGGACAGGAAGGACCGTAGGAGAGCAGAGAGAGGGGGAGGGGACGTGCATGCGCTGTGGGACGCGGGAGCCGCTCCGTAGAGTAGAGGATTCCTAGAGGAGAGAGGGGGGAGAGGACGCGCATGCGCTGTGGGGATGTGGGACGCGGGCGCCGCTCCGTAAAGTAGATGATTCCTAGAGTAGAGAAAGGGGGTGAGCGTAGGAGAGGATAGGGGAGGGGACGCGCATGCGCTGTGGGGGGGTGTGAGACGCGGGGGGCCGCTCCGTAGAGTAGAGGATTCCTAGAGGGGAGAAAGGGGGTGAGCGTAGGAGAGAGAGGGGGGAGGGGACGCGCATGCGCTGTGGTGGTGTGGGACGCGGGAAGGAGGGACGGACTAAGCCCCCTCCAAACACATGCAAGCAAGATCAAGGAATGGGGTCAACCTGGGCGACAGACACCACCTGCCTAGCCATTGCTAAGCAGCCTCTCTGTGCCCTCGGCCATGACTCTAATGACTGTGGTAGTGGTTGACGGCCTTCATATTACTACAGTGTTCTGGTTCGCATAATGGGTGCTTCCCTACTACATGAAAGTGGCCGGACACGGGACGCGGGACGGCGGACGGGGCCCCGAGTAGCTTCGCATCTAAAAGGGAGAGAGAAATAAACGTTTATTTGGAAACAGTGCTCCGAGCGAGGCCCGGTATCACCCTAAGGTGGGTGGGTTCCCTAGTCCAGGAACCCTCTGGGATCGACTGCCCTCTTGGCCCTGGAGACGAGTTGTCGCTGGTCTTCCAGGTCCTCGAGGACGAGCTTGGCCTCCCACGTTTCGGTTAGGTGGTCGTCGTTCGTTTTTGGTGCTTGGCTCACGGCCTTCTCCGGTTGCATGTCGCGGTTTGCATGGCACTGGCATTCCAGGAGCAAGTGTGCTAGGGTGTCCGGTACGCTGCAGAGGGCGCATATGTAGCCATGTTTCGTTGGGTAGAAGCGGTGCATTAATATTCCGTGTATATGCGTGTTGCTTTGCAAGCGTCTGATGATCACGCTGTCTTCTTTAGTCAGTTTTTTGGTGGGGTGGAGGGTACACCCGTCGCTCCAGTCTGTAGTGTTGAAGTAGCGACGAGTAGGTGTTTTGCACAGCCTCCATCTCTTCAGCCATGGGTCGGGTATCTTGTGGGCTGAGGGCAGCCCGGCTGACGTGCTCGCGGGCAGCGGCATGGGCCGCTTCATTTGTATGGGAGTGGTGTGCTTCGGCGTTTCATGATGTTAAGTGCATCGGCTGAGACGCGGCCCTTCGCATAATTCCTGCAAGCGGCTTGGGAGTCAGTGAAGATCACCGCGGCGTCTGTACATGTGGTGGTGGCGAGAGCAATTGCCGCTTCTTCCGCTGCAAAACAGATTGGATGTTACCATGGTTGTTTTGGTCACGATTGTTCACGCAGCGCTGGTTTAATGTATCTGTCTCAGTTTGAGTTGTGTGCCTTGACCGTGGCCGACGCTCGAGAGTCTACGACGCTGATAGCGTGCGCGTTTCTACGCGGATACTTGGCCGCGTCGGTGTAGCGGGCGTCCGGGTCTTGCTTGAACTTCCGTTGAACAGCGTCAGCTCTAGCCTTTCTTCTACTTTTGTGGAATGTCGCATGCATGTTGCGATGGGCAGGGACTCTCTAACGTCCACCGGGATGCGCTTTTTCTGGTCTGCATCGGCAATGTACGTCGCGCTGTAGTTGAGGTACCGGAGCACCGACCTCCCGGTGGGCATGAGCTTGAGTCGTTCCAGCTGACTGTTCTTGTGAGCTTCGGCGAGCTCTTGCCACGTGTTGTGGACGCCCATCTTAAGAAGCCGTGAAGTAGAAGCCATGAGTGGTAGTCCCAGGGCGGCTTTGGTTGCCTTTCTTATTAAAACATTAAGTTTTTCCACTTCCGCGGTTTTCAAAGCGAGGTATGGCGTGCCGTAGGTGATGCGGCTGGTGAGCAGAGCTTGCATTATTCGTAGGGACGTGTCATGTTCCTGAAGCCAGTTGCGTTGGTTTGCGATCCTCTTGACGAGGTGCGTAAGCTGCGAGAGAGTTCGTTGCAGTCTCGGTAGGGTAGCCGCTCCCGATCCATCCTTATGTATGTGAAGTCCAAGCACCCGTAGCGTATCGATTCTTTGGAATTATTGTCCCATTGAGGGTGACGCATGGGTCGGGCTCTTCGTATATGGGAGGCCTGCCTCGTTCTTGCTTTGAGGACAGGGTGCTCAGACTTCTCGGGGGCACAGTGGAGGCCGCAGTTTCGGAGATACCTGTCGATGGTATTTACGGCATTTTGTAAGCAGCTCTCTTGTCTTCCGATGTTCCAAGCCTTGGTCGATGTTCCAAGCCTTGGTCCAAGCCTTGGAGGCGTAAAGCCCAGCGACCGGTTGGGTCTTTCAGTGAGCAGAGTGAACGGCATGATGATCTGTTACGACGGTGAAATGTCGACCGATGAGCGAAACTTGGCATAGGCCAAAACAACAGCGAGGTATTCACGGCGCTCTGTGATCGATGAATTGCGCTCTGATCCCGAGAACGTCGTAAACCGGGGTTTTACTGTATAGACATAAACTGTAAAAATCTCGCGTAGCCGTTCGAACCACCAACTCATTTAGGCTATGTAGATGGCGATGACGCTTCACGCTTTGCTTTAAAGCGCTAGCGCAGTCGTGAAGTTCGCTTTCTGCAAGGAGATATTGTCTTAATGTGAATATAGTTTGCGAATAGGAGTGTGAGTGGCGCTGCTTTCCTCTCCAAGAGCACACGCAAGGAATCTGTATGCTCTTGGTCGGTGAGCCTCCTGGTGAAACGAACTGATGATGCAACGCAAGGCACAAACATATGTTTGTGCAGAACGGTGCACTGTGCATATGCACAGTGCAATCGTTCTTTTGCACGGCCATTAATTCACCTACGTGATGACACCATTACATATTGACCGAGGAGCTGCATCTTCAGTGCTCCAAAAATCAGTTTTACATGCAAAAGCAGCCAAAAGGAACTTGCAGCGCATGCTTCTCTTCCCTTCTCTGGCTCACTGCAATGTTGTCTGGATTTTTGTAAGCTTTAACACCATCATATATCCGAGAAGGGGAAAGTTTGGCTACTTGGATCAACTTTGAAAGGCATTTGCCAGTGTTCTGTCAGTCCTGTCATTTCAGCTCCACTCCATTTTTATGCGTTCCTTTACAGGCTGGAAGGCGTCTTATCCGAGAAGGGTCTGTGGGCTAGCTGTCTGCTGTCCTTAGCTCATGTACAATGGGGCACTTGCCTTTGGAAGGATGTTCCACATCAGCTAGCCACTGTTGCGAATTTCGCCAGCTGGAACTCTAACTGCCATCTTAAACCTTATTAGCACAGGAAAAACACACAAAGAAAACGACACCAGACAACATACGAGCACTAACTACCAAAAGTTAGCGCTCGTATGTTGTCTGTTGTCGTTTTCTTTGTGTGTTTTTCCTGCGCTACGAAGTGTTTCAGATGATCAACCAACAGGCCTCATTCGCCACAATTCAAACTGCGAGTTGTGTAACTAAATGGGATGACTTCTCCTCTATTACCTAATCAAAAAGTAAAGCACTGCAAACTTAAAACAATAAATGGCTTTAGCTCACACCTATAAGAAGTACGTGCAGCGAACACATGCTTTTTAATGTTGAATAAATGACAGTCTACTGACTCTCTGTTCTCAAGATCTCAACACGTGTTTCTTGCCTTCACAAAACCAAGATCACGACATGTGCTTTCCCCAGTTTCAATGTGTACTTTTTTTTACTGTTCGGGACTCTTGCATTCATTCCCGAATACATTAATTTACGCATTACATCGAACTGTTCCAACCCCCTTGGAAATACGTCAATGTACAGCAAGCTAATACAAACGTATTTAACTCCCATTCCCCTCCATACCGTATTCAATATGTTTAGCTGTACGCCTGCAAGTGAACTTTACTGCAGTAAAAGCTCGTTAATTCGAACTGGGTTAATTCGAACTTACCGTTAATTCGAACTGACGCCCTGGTCCCGGCACAGCTCTATGTATTTCTATGGGGGTAAACTCCTGATAATTTGAACGAGTAGGTATCTACAATGGTTAATTCGAACTGGGAGCCCCCTGGCTTTTGTCCCTCCTTGCAGAAATCGGCCCAGAATGATCACCCTAATTACTCATAACTGTCATCTGTGTAAAACAAGTGTAGCGACTGATTTCCATGTATGCTTTTACGGTTCTAACTCTTGTCTGTCTGCTGCTACTGCTGTATGAGTGGCACGGCTAAGTCAGGCAACGTTTGCGTTTAGCCAATATTTAAATTGTCCCCTTGGACAATTTAAATATTGTTCTAAATAAACTAAGAAAGAAGACCTTAAATTTTCATTGCGTTAACTCTGCCACGTGACTGAAACGTGTTTTGGGCGCACAAATAGCTTCATATATTTTGGCATTAAGGCTCAAGGCTCATGTGAATGCAAGTCGCTGCTTGTTTGTGGCATATCACTGACTGATCAATAAGTTCTGTTCGCTGTTAAAGCGTGAACTTAATTTACAAAATTACCTGTCACAAACATGTAGTATTGCCTAATTTGCAGGAACGAGTCCAGAGGTGGCTTCTCTGGGTTCTCCCCGCACAGTGTGGCGCGATGTCTGTTCATTCTAGCACCTGCCCAATAATTCGAACTCCCACTTAAATCAAACAATTTTATAGTCCCCTTCGAGTTCGAATCAATGAGCTTTTACTGTACTAGCACAAGATCACTTGTGCCGTGGGAAATATTCAAGCTGACGTAACGGCACCAGTTCCGCTGTTAAATAGGCTGTTGAATCAAAAGAGCAATGGAAGCCGTGGAAGCAAAATTAGCAAGGTGCGCGAATCAAAATATCCACAGCTCACACAGCAAAGATTTACTGCTTGTGTTACACAATAATCATTTTGTCTTAGCAAGCTCCATTGCGACAAAGCCGCGTAACATGGTGAAAAGACAAAGGAACTGCCCCCACAGTGATGGATAATACATGCAGCACTTCTTAATCAGAAATAGGAGTGCTATGCTTCTTCAAAAACGTAAAGCAGTTCATTGTGAAGACACACATTGAGCAAAAGTGCGCTTGAAAAATAAACTGTTCGTCTAAGGCTGCATCTTAGACAAACAAATCATTGAGTTACTACTGGTGATTTAGTGAGGCCGTTACAGATGAGTGTTAGGTAATCCTAAAACCTTAAATTTATATACCAAACTATTTTGTGATTCCTTAAGAGTTTGACACATCTGGGATCAACTTTATACACTATCCGTACTACTATAAGTTGGCAAATTTCGTTATGCGAGAGTAATCTGACATCATCGACATTTTGTTATCAAATAAAGGAATCTCATTACCAAATCTGAACACCTGCCAAGAGTCATCCTCTACGTGCAAAAGGTACGTGGAGTCTTTACAGCCCCAAAACTCCTTTAAAAGGGCCCCTATGCCAGCCAGAGGTCAAAATTCAGTTGTGGTGTTGAAGTTGTGAGTCTTCAACAAACACGCAGCCGTGACAATTTTTCAAAACGGTGCCATAATAGCGAAGTTACACGCATTTCATTCTCCAAAAGCAGCCCTCGTTTGCTTCGCTCTTTCCTTCGCTAAGCTCCATTCATCATCAGCTCGTCCCTCGTCCTGGCCGAGTGCTCCTCCTCACCGTACGAGGAGGAATAGCGGTAAGCGCGTGTACTTGCAAGCAGACAAACAGGTTCTTTTTGCTGATGACGTGACCAGATGTGAATGGTGACGTCACGGCCAACGCTGAGGATAACCAAAAACCCCGGAGAGAAGAAAGCGCTGTTCAACGTGACGGCATTCTGAACTCGATGCGAGTGTGTACCTGAAATGTTAAAAAATTATCGGAAATGATTTAGGGGCCCTTTAAGGCATAAATGAGAACACACCAAGATTCACATTTTTTAAATAAACGCTACCACACAATAGACTTTGTTTTCTTAAAATCATTTTTTTTTTTTGCAGACTTTACTAGCTACGGCATAATCACATCACAAGCAGGCGCCAAAGATACATGCATTTGCATCGTCACAACAGTCTCAAAGACCCAGAAATTCCCTTTCCACAGCTGCGGCCATCTCCTCATCAACCGATCCAACTGAACCGTTTGACCACTCGTCCGTCGACCTTTCTGTGTTTGACCGATCACTGTCCTCCGGCAGTTCACTCCTCGGAAACTTTGGTGGCTGCGATGCTTCCTCATCTTCTGTCAAACATTCGTGCCCTCTTTTCCGGCGGCGCCGTTTTGCTCCATCCGCGCGGACACTCGCCCCCTGAGAGTGACTCAGCCGACGATTCAGTGTCGGAGTTATTCCTCGTTGTACCACCCAGTGCGCAAGAGTCCTGGCTCGACTCTTCGTCTTGCGTCTTTTCCGTGTTCTCTTTGCTCTGTTCTACGTCGTCATCGTCGTCGCCACTGCATTCATCCTCAACTTCGCGGTCCATCTCCAGAAGTTGTTCTGACGACATGCTCAGGTACGGATTTGCCTTTTCGTCAAGTTGTGGGTGGTCGTTTTGCTGGACGACGCTGTGCTGCATGAAGGGAGCAAAAATGCAGAATTTAATTAGAAGGCGAGCAAGATATTTCTATGCTTTTTTTCAATTTAATGGCTGTTGGATTTCGATAATTGTAGCTAAACAGGGATTGCATAATTTGGTTGCCTTGTGTTTGCTGGTTTCTGAATTGTAAAGGTCTCGACTTAGTCAGCCTTGACAACAAACTGTAGAAGAGGGATTACTGGTCATTTGCTTTACCAAATGAGCATGAGACTTTTCCCAAAGATCAGTGCCAATTTATATCAAAGACATTGTATGCCAATGAGAGCATTTTACTCCACCACCTTCACTTCATCTGATCCTGAACATACTCACCAGAAGCAAAAAAAATAATGCCTCAATTTGCCTTATAGGCATAGGTGTGTGCACGAGGAGGGGGCAGGGGGGTGGCGGCTGCCCCCCCTAGTCACCTAAGGAGGGGGGACGCAAAGTCTGCGCCATACATTGACTTAATAGGGAGGGGGGGCGCTGCGGACGAACCTTTGCCCTCCCCTGAAGGGGGAATCCTGCGCACGCCTATGCTTATAGGTATGTTAAAGAACTCTGTCTCTGTTGTACAAATGGCTCTCACAGCATAATATGAGGCTGACTGTTCAGTGACCACCACCACAATGTTGACGCCAATGGCTTCACCGTACATTTTGGCAGTGCTAAGCAACACAGCATGTGTTACACACATTATCGCCTCCTGAAAATAATCATCTTTAGACTACCCAGACAAAAACTTGCATTGAAAATGGCAGCTCTGTGATAATATCAACCATAATTACAACCATAATTCTTGTTGCTCCGCAAGTACTATGGCCGCTTGCGGCTGATTTTGGTTTTCCTTGCTCACATTGTTAATGTTAGAAAATTATATAACACGAAAAATGTGAATGGGAGAAACATTGCGATGGCTCAGTGTACGTTTCAGGGTCATACTACGTGTATATTTTTCTTGGAGAACTAAGCAGCGCGTTTGTGGTCGCACACTTCCCCCACTACGTCATAGATTCCATGTTTACTTTGGAAAACAGGTGTGCTGAAAAGGTAGTGCTGTCCAAGAAATGGAAAGAAAAGGAAGCCATTCTTGCAAACTCAAAAATAACTGTAGTTCACCTTTGACATCCCGCAACTGTGAGTCTCATAATGAATAAAGAAGCATTTATTTCAGCAAGGCAAATGAGGAAATTATCAGTAATCTTATTATACTATTTTCTGGTGCAAAAATACGCATGCACATCAGTTCTGTAGCTTCCACAGTGCTATCAAGAAAAGTTGTCTCCGAGTATAGAGTGAAGCGATGAAGTTTAGGAGGGGATGACGCAAGGGCTGCATTTCAAAACGATCGTTTTCAGAGGTACTTTCACTTTTGTAAGGTGTTCAGCCGTCCACAGGTCACGGAGGTCTCGCACAATGCCTACCCTACTACAGTCGCCGACCGTTTATTCGGACTCGGAGGCGGGAACCGCCGAAAAGTCCGAATACCGAGATCCGAATAAAAGGATGCACCAGAAAAAAAGCACCTTTATTGGCCCAGTGGCCAGAAAAGCTTGTCAATGCACGTCTGCACACAAGCATAATCACAGAAGACCAAGTCGGGCTGTATTTCAGCCAGTGTTTGGCCATAACCGCAGGTTGTAGCGCTGCCAGGGCCTGCGCTTCATCGGAGTCACGGAGTCACTGTTACGCTGATTCAGGGACCCGACAGGCGATCTCATCATCGCCCAACTCGGCGAAAAGCGCCCAAATAACATCGCATTGAGGTCGGCCGCCTTCGAATTGGCGAATAATTGTGGCCTTTTTCGCCATCCCTAATGTCTTGTGGTTGCCGCGTTTCTTCGTTAGTACCGACCGCGCGGATGGAATGGGTGGCGTCGCAGCTGTCGCAGCCATTTCAGTAGATTAGGCCTAGCCACAAAACAACTGACAAGCAAACTTTCAAATGCCAAAAGGGGAACGACATCAGGCTAGTTCGTGCTGCAGAGCTCGTGATTCCGTCCTTCCTTGGTCTGTTTCGTACGCGCGGCCATTTTGAACGTCACACCAAGCAGACTCTGATCGTGGCTTGGCTTGGCTTGCTGTTTGGCTGTGGCAGCTGTTCAATGGATACTCGGCTGGCTGAAGCCGAAAACGCCCATTACGAGTCGCCAAAACACATAGCCTTCGAGATCGGCAATTGTAATTTACTTTTACACTGGCATGATGTCCAGCCATGCATATAGTGCAACCTTCCAGTGCTGGCAACCTAGCGAAGATAAACATCGCGGACAGCTGGTCATGGAGCTCGACGCCGCTCTCGATCAGCCAGCCGGAGTCCGAAATATCGAACGGCGCGCTGTGGGGCGTCCGAATTTTCGGTCGTGAGTTTACATTACTTCAATGGGACGAGTGGCGGTGCCGCGAGGGTGTCCGAATAAACGGGCAGGTCCGAATTATCGGCGTCCGAATAAACGGTCGGCGACTGTATTACTGTGGGCCGGAAATGTTATTGCTCGAAGGTGTAAACGCATCCTGCAAAAATCTCGCAAAAGTATTGCCAAATGTGATCACTTGCCATGCTTGCCACACATCAGTGCCACAAAACTATGCTGCTGCGAGCTCATAACAGCTAACGCTGCAAAAAAAGTGCAATCATAATGCAAGTACAGTAGACTCTCGATAACTCAAACTTGAGGGGGACTCCGGGATTTTGTTTCAATTATCAGAAGTTCTCAGAAATATGACTCTGGGCAACATACCAATTTGTGTGGCAATGTTTATTGTTTCTCAAGGCAGGGCAGCAGCAATGTCATAGACTGCTCAGCGTGCTTGCCACTAAAGTTGTTATAGTATGTGAGCAATCATACTGATACTAATTATTGTACAGCGCATGCACCCGAGTGTAATAAAAGAGAAAATATGCCATGTTCTGTGAAAGCTAGTAGCCCTCTCCCCATATTAGTATGCTTTTCCACAGTACACTTGTGTATGGTGGCAAAAGAAACACAATGGTTCCGTAATATTTCATGTGTTTCTTTTTTCGCGCTCATTAGAGCACAACGTGATTGCAGGTGCACAGGTAGGCGACTCATGTGGTTGCGTTTGCGATTTTTGCGCAAGTTTTTAATACTTTCACTACAATGACTTTTTAAAATAACGAATGATTTTTAGCAGTCCCTTGAGATTCGTTGTATCGAGATTTCACTACAGTATTTTCATGTTCGTTTTATGAAGTATGCTTATGCATTGAAACATCCTACACATACTACAAAAGACATTAGTTGAGCATTCTCGTACTGAGTCAATTTATGGCCACAGCTGGCAGGGGTATGACAAAGCACATGCTGCGCAATGGCTGCATCCACCACATTTGCACCAAAAGCTTATCCTTAGGGCTATCTTGAACTATAATGCACCATTACTTAAATACTGCCTTGAATAACCAATTAATGCTGTGCTACTCACTTATGAATCACTATTATTGTTTCCAAAGTGCACTTTTTTTTTTCTTATTTATCAGTGCACTGTCAAAGTGACACTGCAAAAAATGTCCCAAAAGCGGGAGAATTCATGATTGTAAAAGCTTTACTCCAACTGAACACAACCATTAAAAAAATAACACGGACATTTCGCCACCCATGCAGGTACACTCGAACCTTGATATAACGAACCCGTATATAACGAAATATTGGTTATAACGAAGTAAATGAAGAATAGTCTTGCAATAGCTAGTGTTAGGAATATACCTTTATAACGAATTTTCGGATATAACGAACTTATTTTCGTGTAAGATGCAGCTTTGTTATAATGAGGTTTGACTGTAGTATCCTCAAGACACACTGGACACACTAAAGTGCACTTGCCCACATTGACACAAAATTTACCAGGGCGATAGGGATGTAATATCTGGTCATAAACTCTGCGGTGAAGTTTATAAGAATTGACTCACCAGGGCCACTCCTCTGAGACCGTGGGCGTGAGTGCACTCCCCAGCTGCCGCCGCCTGTGGACCAGAGCCCGCAGTGCGCTCCCCTTCCCCGCCATATCCTCTTCCCGGTTACCGCGTCATACACGGGTGATTCAACCGGCTGCTCAACTTGCTTTTCATGCAGCAGGGCCACCTCAGCCAGAGGCTCCTAGGCAATGAAAAAAATAGAAAAAAAAAACTTTAGCGAGTCTCGCGTCATGGAAACCATCACGCAGTGAAGTTGTAAGCATGTGTGTATGTGATTGGCTAGTGAGATCATGCACATCATCATGAGCACCCCTAGTGGTGAGGTGGGGAACCTGCCTCTGCGTGAAATTGGCCAGACATAAAGGCGCACATCATGTTCATCATCATCTCAAACATCATTATTATCATCATCATTTCAAGCATTATCATCATATTTTTATTTCTTTATTCCCTCTCCCTCCCTCTGCACCCCTAGTGGTGAGGTGGGGAACCTGCCTCTGCATGACATTGGCCAGACATAAAGGCGACACACATCATGTTCATCATTTCAAACGTCATTATTATCATCATCATTTCAAGCACCATCATCATCATATTAATTTATTTATTTCTTTATTCACTCTCCCTCCCTCCAGTCCCGTGACCTGTGTGACACCGGACAGACATCAGGCGGCACGAAGTCAGAACAGCTCCACTGTTAAAAGTTACTGAGTATGCTTAGAACTCCTTAAATATGTGAAGGTGAAAGCCTAGTTGTACCCATAGTGATTTAGAATGAAGCTCTAAGTCAACACAGCGATGTATAGTCCAAGTGCAATGAAGTTTTCTAAATCTGAAAGAACCCACAGCCTAGCAAGCAGAAGCAACCAAACTGGTCCCGGCACCGACTGCTATAAGCGTATGTGACTCACACACCTTCCCCCCCCACCTAGACCACCCATGTTTGGCAGGGCCATCACTGCAGGACCGGTATCGAGCATGCATCTCACTCTTCTTCCCAGGCCTACTGCGGTGCTGCTCACAAGAACGGCGCAAAGATGACATTTAGCTTGTACACCCACATGCTTTCTTTTTTAACAATGCAGCTGTTTAGTGACTTGTTTCTTGTCCGATGACCAAAAACCGCCAGGCCTGTGCGGAACGCGCAGCACAGTCACAGCGAAAGCTGTAAAAGTTACCTTTCTAGAGAACTTTTTAAACACTCTTGGGGCAACTACTACAAGCACACTTGCATGATACCCACTCCCTGTCCTTCCTTTCCTCCTCTTCCTCCTCCTCCT